>PVKM010001799.1:0-72524 GCA_004027735.1 Carollia perspicillata
CCAAAATATACAAAGAACTTACATGACTCCACTCCAAGAAGACAAGCAACCCAATTAAAAAATGGGCAAAGGACTTGGACAGGCATTTCTCCAAGGAGGACATACAGAGGATTCAGAGACACATGAAAAGATGCTCAATATCGCTAGCCATCAGAGAAATGCAAATTAAAACCACAATGAGATACCACTTTACACTGGTGAGAATGGCCATCATAAACAAAGCAACAAACAACAAGTGTTGGAGAGGTTGTGAAGAAAAGGGGACCCTGGTTCACTGTTGGTGGGATCACAGACTGGTACGATCACTGTGGAAAACAGTATGGAATTTTCTCAGAAAACTAAAAATGGAACTGCCTTTGACCCAGCAATTCCACTGCTAGGATTATATCCCAAGAACCCTGGAACACCAATCCAAAAGAACCTATGCACCCCAATATTCATAGCAGCACAATTTACAATACCCAAGTGTTGGAAGCAACCTAGGTGCCCATCGGTAAATGAATGGATCAAAAAACTATGGTACATATACAAAATGAAATTCTATGTGGCAGAAAGAAAGAAGGAGCTCCTACCCTATGCAACAGCATGGATGGAACTGGAAAGCATTATGCTAAATGAAACAAGCCAGATGGTAAAAGACAAATACCATATGAGCTCACCTTTAACAGGAACCTAAGCAACAAAACAGAGAAGCAAGCAAAATATAACCAAAGACATTGAAATAGAAAATAGGATGACAGTAACCAGAGGGGAGAGGGGTGGGAATTTCAGGGGAAAAAGGGAAGGGATTATAGGAACAAGTATAAAGGACATGGACAAAAACTAAGGGGGAGGAAATGGGAGGGAGGTGGGGAGCACTGGGGGGTGGACTGGGATGGGAGTAAAAGACAGAAAACTGTACTTGAATAACAATTAAAATAAAATTTTAAAAAAAGTGAAATGAGGATTTTATGACGTAGGCAAGACTCATATTAGTAAAAGAATTCTTAGCGACCAGGACTGCAGATAAACCAAAGACCAATTTGAAAAAAATAGTTAATGTATTTTCATTTCTTATCTACATAACTCATTTATAAATATTCTAATATATTGCATTGTTTTTATAACACAATTTAGAATTGCATTCAAATTTTTTTTGACAGTGGCGATGTTTCCTTTAAGGCTTCTGAGTTTGTAAAAAATTTTATTTTTCTTCTTTCTTTGGAACCCCAATTACCTTAGAATTTTTTCCTAGAAGTAACACATTTCTTCATTTATTCTTAAGGTCACATCTGAATGTTTTCATCAAGACTTACCACCAGCTGAATAAAACCTCAATGTTCACAAGTACGAGTAAAGAAGGCAAGAAAAAATATTACCTGTATGGCAGACAAATGATTTGAAGTTCCAGTGCCAGTTCTGTCAATAATCAAATATATTTACAGTATTGTCTTTACCTGTAAAATGAAATAATTGGTTAGATTTACCAGGTCTCAAACAGAATGATTTAAACAAATTAGAGATTGTTCAGAAGTTGCCTTCAGGATGATTAATCTTACTGATATCTGAACACATTAAAACAATTGGACATAGACAGGAGAAAATGAAAAAGAAGGAATTATAGATATCCAGGTCAAAATGACCTGGAGAGAGGAAAAAAGAAAACTGTATGGAGGTTAAAGAGGTGAAATAATTGCAACATAACAACAGATTGAGTGTGAGTGAAGGGAGACAAAAGAAAAGGAAATAAACACAACTCAGAGGTTAAGTTTGGGCAACTGACAAGACAGTAGTTTAAGAAAAGCTGAATAGGTAGGAATTTCTTTTAACAACTCAGAATATCCTGGTTGAAGACATATAGATTAAAATATGTAGCAAGTGGATGGCAGCTTAGAAGAGAAGTCGGGAAAAGAAAAGTAGAGTTGGGGTCATGGTCATAGAGATGACTGTCACCGATGTGACAGTTCATGGGGAGAACACAGGTTTGAATGTCAAAAAATGCTGATAGAGCTAAGGACTCAAGAGGTCACCATGATTCAGCAACCAAATAATCATTGGTGACTCCCAAGAGAAAATAAAATAAACTGTACTACATATATGCTCTTACTGCCATGTGTTTAAATTTTTAGGAAAGTTAAATGTTCATTATGGCCAAGTAAAATGTCATTTATTGTAGAGGTTTCATAGGAGTTTGAAATTTTGAAACATAAACACACATCTGTCTTGCATCTTGGTTATTTTACCTCTCTCATATATATATTTGTTTTATTTTGGATCCTATTAAATGGATATAGCCTTGTCTCTTGTTGATTGTAAACAATATCACAAAACACTGCCTTTTGCTTTAACACTTTTTGTCTTAAATTTAAACTTGCCTATTAGTCATTCTATTACTGCAGCAATTTTAAGTAATTTGCTTCAGGGGTGTTTTTTGTATTTTTATTTTAACTTCTCTTAGTTACTTCATTTTGGATCAGGGTTTCTCAGCATTGGAGCCACTGAGGTTTGGAAGCCTATATTTTGTTAGAGAGGCTGTGCTATGTATTGTAGGATATTTGGCTTCTACCCAGAGGATACCAGAAACACCCCCACTTTCAGTTATGACAATCAAAAATGTCTTCAGATGTTGGCAAGTGTCCCTGGGAGTGAGAATCAGCCCCCGACTCCCCTTCCTTTGAATACAGCTGTTTGGGATATGTCTTATATTCAGCACCTAAATGGGTTGTGTAGTTTTTAGAGTTATTTTTTTCCTTTTAATAAATAAACTTATCACATAATATATTTGATGTTTGATCTTATTCTGGCCTCTAATTTCATATTTGTTGTTGCTTATGTTTCCTTTGTTTTCTATTTCTTATTACATGGAATGCCTTGTATATTGTCTGTGTGTGCATGTGTACATGTGTTTGTGTGATATTTTCTTTTCCTGAGATGTTAGGTTTATAATTTTTCTAGTCTTCCAGTGATATAATGATAACGTTGCATCATCTGTTGACACCTCTCTTTAAAAAAATCAGCTTGACTTATATTTATTGATTCCCAGCTATGAACCTTGAAAAATTAACATAGTAATACTTCCTTCCACCTTTGAAACAAGTGTAATTTTGATAATATTTTTAAGCTTGCCTTTTGCTCATTTTATTAGAATTAAGAAGAACCAAAAATCTGTGATCTCCATGTCTCAGAAATCCACATCATCACCCTGTACATTTACTTTCCTCAATAATTTAAAAGTGTAGATAGATAGATAGATAGATAGATAGATAGATAGATAGATAGAAATAATATATTTCTTATATATAGATATATATTATCTATCTGTATATCTATACATACTTTTTGGTGAATAGAACACTTCATTAAGGAATTCTTATATCTCAACCTTGAATGATAAAGTACATTGTTAAACAGTTGTCAAAGTAATTTATTTCCAAATATCAAAGTACATATTACACTTGTAAGAGATGTTGCTTTTAATGAATAATAAAAAGATGGATGGGTGTGTCAGACATAAGATATTTTCAACAAATTCTAACAGGAAAACATTGGGTGATGATAGCTGTGCAGAGTGGAACTGAAGGATATTCTTTCCTATGAAGAACTTCGCAATCTGAAATCTTTCAATATATTGTAAATGATTAACAGCGGGAGAAGGCAGAGGTGATAATGGGTCAATACATGTATGGCCTTATGAGTTATTAGAATATTGAAGTAATTCTCTTCAGATGAGTACAGATTTGCTGCTCTGACCTCCCAAGTGGCCTGACTCCCCTTGAGGGCCCCAGCCCCTCCACTAGGATCCCCAGAATCTCCCCACAACTGAACAAGGAGAGAGTCAATGCTATCAGATCAGGGAACCTTAGGGACCCTGGTCTGTTGCTACAGTTTTCTGTTCTGTTTGGTGATGCCTGTGCTAATTATAAGATTAAACATATCCCTGGTAATTTTAACTGTATACCTGGCAGTTGGTATGGTTCAGAGTGCTCTTCCTATTAGATAATGAGATAGATAGATAGATAGATAGATAGATAATAAATAGACATTCCTGGAGTGAACATGCTTTACAGCTATTTCCCATTAGTCAAGGAATACACACACACACACACATAATGAAGTGTGAAGAAATCTTTTACAAGGAAAACCATTATCTACGCCACTTGGCATAAGCATACAGCCAAATATTTGGTGCTTTTTTTATTGAAAAAAAATGGAATCTCAAAGACTGAATCTGTAAAGTCTCCAAACACATCATCCTTAGATCTGTCGTTGTCTTATATCAGGCATTGAAATCTATCCACAGGTACAAAAGGTTCAGAATATGCATCTGACAAACTCATAGGACAAGCCAGTACAGACAACTCATAAAAAACTACACCAAGGATATTAATATATCACTGGAAAAGAAAAAGAAAGGAATCACAGGGGAAATTGCCCAGTGCTTCCTTATGCTAGGTTTTGTTTTGTTTTGTTTTGTTTTGTTTTGTTTTGTTTTGTTTTGTTTGTTTTGTTTTTAAGGAGCCAAAGTTCTCAAGACACTGCCAACAGATGAAGAACTTGGGTTCTGGAGAAGCTCAGGAAAGTTGGTGATGTACGAAGCCCTAATAAGAGATAAGCTTTGAACACAGCCACTTGGGGCCGGGGGAAATGCGTGTTTTAATATGCATGAAATTAATATAAACAGTAGAAAGCAAATAAATCATTTCACTTATCCTGACAACAGTTCAACTCAAGAAATTACCATTGTGATTGATTCTTCAGTGTTCCTTGTACATTCTCTGATACCTTATATGAAAAATAACATACATCCTATCTTATCTTTTAGTCCAAGTTTTGGAAGATGGCTATTTGGAATTCTTAAATTCATGAACAATAAACTTCATTTGCAAATCTTACTTTATTAGAGATAGTTCATTACTAATATAGATTGAGATATCCTTGTGAGATTTATTCTGATGAGTTTTAAGCCTCTTGATGTCTTTTGTTCTTTAATACTCCTCACTCTGTCTTGCAGTAGACACCTTTCAAGTTATATGAAGCATTTTAAACATTTTTGTATCATCAATGACAGAAAAAAAAAATGTCATTCCAAACTTAGGCAAAAGAAAGTACAAGCTCAATTCCTAAGTAAGAAGAAAGAACAACATGATACTACTTAATGTTAAAACTTCAAATCATTTTAAATGTGGAAAAATATGTTTCAAGTACGAGAAAGATCATGGAAATTTAACATCATTTGAGGTATTTATTCAGACACTTGACAGGAATTAATCCTCAGCTCTGAATTTCATGCTAAACCTCTAGTCCAAAAAATGGCCAATGAATGAACTCGTAAATAGAAACAGTCAAGTCCAACCTTAATGAACTTCGTTGCTGCTCTATGTTAAGGGCAGGGTCTGAGAAAGGGAAGGTCTGCAATAGAACACATACAAAATTGAGGCGAAAAGTGGGTAACACACATAACAGAAAAGATAGGACAACTGTGACTTTTTGCATAGAATATGCCTTTTGCGTTATTTAGATATTGCAATACCCCATTGATGGGAATGTGGGACTGTGAAGCCGCAAGGAAACAGACGAGAAATTTCACAGAGAAAACGTGTCTCTTCGGAGGTAAAGAAATCATGGCCTCCACTGAATAAACCCAACTTGGGTTTTCTTAGATTCCTCTTTTCCTGGCTGTCTACAATAGTTGCAACACCTTTAAATTTTAAGATTAAAGTGTCAGTTCTTATGAAAGATTTCCCTACTCTTGAATTTCTAGGAGAGGAGGGAATATAGTGCAGCATTAATTTCTCTACCACAGGGCACCGCTTTCTGAGTAACTCAGACTTTCACTGTCCAGGGGAAAAAGTGGATGCCTAGACTGAGTGGATAGAATCCTGGCTGAGCTTTCAATTGTTAGAAACTATAAATCACGATACTTGATAAACATGATTTAAAATCTAGAGTTGCCTCAGGTAGGGCAATTAGGAAGAGAGCAAAGTAATGTTAGTCTTGGTTACGATTTCTAAGTTCCCACAAGGAGCTTAGTCCCATAAGGGGACTTAGTCCGATCGTTGCTGAAGTATAAATGAGGCAGTAGCAACTACTAGAAAAAGTAAATGTCATAGAAAAGGGGATTACTTTTTAAATTGCTTCATCTGTAAATTTACTATGAGAGACATATGGTAAAATTGAAACTAAAGGTCACGGGCTGCTTTAGATGCATGGACTTAATTTAGAGAACGTCGTCAACAACTTAGTTTGTATTCATTATAATCATTTCATTTAGGAAATCTCTAAAAGGCAAATGGAACTTTTGAGCCCATGAAAGATTAATTTTTGTCCCTTTATCCCCAGAGTGGCTCAAGGTCAGAGCAATAAAGTGATCATATGTTGACAATGGTTTATCAACAGCTATGCTTGAGGAACATGGCGATGACTGCCTAGAATTTTGTTTCACTGCATCATATGTGTACATGAGAGTGTGTGCCTATTTGCCCTTGTCGCTTCCCCAAAGTGAACTCCCTAAGGTCAGAAATTTCTTGTTCATCTCTGACATCTTTTAGCACAATGTTTGCTAAACAATTCATTCCCCAGCCTTTTCGTATCCCTCCTGATTCCTCTTGAAGCAATAATCCTTCTAGCATTTACCTTGACTGATTACCTCTTCGGTATCCTTGACGTTTAATGCCTCCCAGCCTTAGTGTTTCAATCTGTAAACTGGGGACGATGTAACTTTACATATATGCTAAAATCAAAACAGATTGGCACATAAAAATGCACATTTTAAAATGAAGAACCAGACATATATGCCATTTTAAAAAGGACAAAATAATGTGTAAAGGCAGGAAAAGAAGTGAGGGAAATGTAATTAGAGTATAATGAAGAACTGAAAATCTGACTTCCTCAATCTTTATTCTATGTTTCCTGGTATTAGTGTGTAAGTTTCAAAATCTTGGTTTTACCCAGCAAATATGAATGAAAAAGAAATAAAGATTACCCTTTGAGAATACACGAGACACCGAAGTGAAATATAATGCTATATTCAAGAAACTGCAGAGAAATATGGGTAAATTTCAAAGTAAATGACTTCGAGAGTTTTACAGGTTCTCGCACCCCAGCTAGTTTCCAGATCTCACCTTCATTATTTTCCTCATTTCCTTTTGGTCTAATTAATCAAAATCCTCCTTAGAATGTTCATTTCTGGCAGTATGTCTTCCTGAATATGAATAAGAAAAAAAATACCGCTTGATGTTTGAAATTATGGGGGTAATTTCAATGACGGAAATGGATGACTGGTAAAAGGGAAGGAAATATTTGATTAAATATATTCATAAAGGTGTCAAAGGCTTATAAAGCCAATACCTGGGGAAGAGAAAGCTGTAGGACTACCAGATCTTCTCTGGCAAAGGGTGTTTCCCGAAACCCTTACCACCATGGACAGCAAGGCGTTGTCACTGAAAGGTATGTGCAACAATTCATTGAGTCATTGGCTTGAGCGACACTCCTTTGGGGGCACTAATCTGAAATTTTAGCTGATATTCTCTTAGCGAGAGGCTTCAGGTTTACAGAGTTTCGAAAACCTATTTAATCATTGCTCTTTTAAGCAATTGTACAAAGGCCCAATAGAATAGAACAGTGGTTCTCAAATGAAGGAATTCTTCTTCCGGAGACATATCACTAATGTGTGGGGATATTTTGGATTATCTGAATTGGGGTGTAAAGTGTCCCTGGTACCTAGAGAATAGAGGTCAGAGATGCTGTGAAACAAACTACAATTCACAGGAGAGCCCCTAAAACAAGAAATTATCCAGCTCAAAATGCCAGTAATGCCAAGGTTGACAAACCCTGGACTGGAATAAGACCAAAAGTGTCTTTAGGTCCAATTTATCACAACTCCAGAGGCAGAAACTAACGTCTTCTGGTTCCCAGGCTTCTTGTATCATTCGGTCAACAGTCAACCTGATGAAACTTTCAACTCTAAAACCATAATGTAGACAGTGATAGCAGAATTGTCTTGTATAATACTGTGTTGATTGGAGTTAAGGCAAATGACATTTCAAAAGGAAAAACAGGCCAGTAACAACTACTTTACTTTCTTGGTTGATATTTGCAAAAAAAAAAAAAAAAGAAATTAGTACAGCCATAAAATTTGTTTTATGAAATGAAGAACAAAAACATTTATCAATTTTATCTTGTCACATCTGAAGGATTTTCACATTCCTTAAAATGGACTGATAAATGTACAGGTAAATGCAGTTAGAGTTAGAGTATTTATCCAGTTATGAATTTCCTAGAACCAATGTTCCAATTTCTCTATCTGCTAAGCACTTTTTATTTATACCTATAGATAAATATCCATCCAGCTACATTTCATCACTGTAAGTATAAGGTACAGAAAATAAACTTTTTGGCAACATCATGTTTTTAAAAAATTTGAAGTCTATATATGAGCCATCTCATAAAATTAATCTATTTTATTTTGTAGCTAAAAGCTATTTAGTGGAAATTCTATATTAAATATTTTTCAGATATTTTAGGTGTTTAGGTTTAGGTATTTTTTACATGGAAAACCTTAGCACTTGCGTAGTTTTATCTTAGACATATCCAGTTACATTTATTAAAGATTCCTTAAAAGTTTTGCTTTTTTGATCAACACATTTTAGTATCAGATATTCTTTTCAAGTCATTTGATGTTAAAAAAAAAACTAAACATATTGTTTCTTTCCTTTCAAAAGTATAAATTATTGTCATGTTAGACGTCCACATCTGTCCATCTGCTGAGATAACAAATTGATGACTAAATCATCTCTGATAATTGTCAAAGACTTTTAAAGTGGGTGTTTTATATTTATCCACTTTTTCTCTGTCTTACAGAGCAGAAAAAAGGTGGATAAATAAACTTCCCGAGGCCACTGTTTTCATGGGATCAAATATTGTTTTTCGTAAGTGACGACAATGGTCTCTAGAAGCACTGAGTCATCGTGACTACCAATTGTTGTGCCTGTCACACACGTGTATAGCCTGAGAGCTCACAGGTGTGTGTAATGGGTGGGACTGGAGGAAGTGAATAGATGGCAGTATTAGCATCTAGCCTCCTCCACCTACTAATAATAGGACTTAGGGAGAACCCCTTAATCTCTCTAAACCTTCCGGTTCATCAGTATAATTTGTTGATAATAATGGATGAGGCTATCTCACTGGGCTATTGTGAAACTAAATTTTTTTCAAATGTTAAAACTTTTGGCAGAGTATCAAGCACTTTCATGCATGGCATTATTAAGGTGAGTTAGCAGATCTAGGCTGCAGCATCATTTTTTATGGTAGACGTCTCTTGATATTCAGTACTACCATCTGTCAGACATGTGCTTATTCCTAACAGTCATGGAGGTGAAACAAACAGGTCAACTGTGCTGTCCTTGCCATTTCAGTGTCTAAATGCAAGTGTTAGTCAGTAGAGTGTTTAAAAAACTATAAAGTCCGAGAGAGCTAGGCTGCTGAAAATCTACAGAAACTCCCAAGACACTAAACTATCTTAGAAGAATGGTTTAAACACTCTGGCTCAAAATTAATTTAAGCTCCAAATGTTTGCAAGGTATAGAAGCACTTCTGGGAGAAGTACAAAAATGCAAGGAGCAACCAACTTCTCCAACTATATACCTGTGCAAATGTAATTCCATACCTAAATTTACACAGTGGGAAGTGTTGACTCTTCCCCACCCCAGCTATTATAGTACCTAATCACGCCGAGGGCAAGGTGGAGAGATAAGGCTGTCCTCCACAGGACGACTTTCGATAACCTCTGCTGAACAGATTGTCTGAGAACGGCTCCTGTTTTTGTTTAAGCAGGGTCATTCCTGCTCCTCCTGCTGCTGCTGTCCAACCTGGACAGGAGGGTGGACTCCCTGCCCATCTGCCCCAGTGGGGCTGTCAACTGCGAAGTGTCCCTCCGAGACCTGTTTGACCGTGCAGTCATCCTGTCTCACTACATCCATGTTCTCTCCGCACAAATGTTCAGTCAGTTTGTAAGTACCACACTTCTTGTTTCTTCCCAGAAGGAACCCTCATGCAAATGACTGAGCTATACCTCACTTGAAACAAGCAAGCCACATGAGTCAAATTTCAAAGAATGCACCTTAGAGGTAAAAATGCATCTGTAAATGAAATGTGAAGCAAGAAGAAAGGGACAGTTTCATGAAATACCAATGATTTTTAAAGTGTATCGTTTTTTTTTTTTTAATTTCCTTTCATTCATTTTGTTTTGTTTTTAATCTCCAAAAATTTTTAAGCATCTATGTTAGTTGGCTTGGACTGCCATACACAATATCGTAGATTGTGTAGCCTAAGCAGCAGAAATTTATTTTCTCACAGTTGTAGAAGCTATGAGATCAAGGTGCCAGAATGATCAGGTTCCAGTAAGAGCTCTCGTCTTCCCAGCTTGCGTTCTCCCTGTCTCCTCACATGGGAGGAGTGGGGAGGTAAATGGAGGGACAGAGAAAGCAAGAGGAGAATGAGTAAGAGAAAAAGGACTCCTTGTTGTCTCCTCTTATAAGGAGAATAATCCTCCTGGATCAGGACTCCACCCTCATGCCCTCATGTAACCTTAATTACCTCCATAAAGACCCTACTTCCAAACACAGTGCATTAGTGGTTGGGGCTTCAACTTATGAATGTGGGGGTGGGGAGACACAGCCACCTGACATAAAAACTTTTATGTAGGACTTAGGAAAAAGAAGTGTATTGATTTCTTGTCCTTGCACGTGGGGTATGAGTCTGCCAAGGTATTCTTCACCTAACACACCGCAAACATCTAATAAATGAGGATTGCACTACAATGAGCTGGGTGGATTGGACAAAATTAACTTAAACTGAATGCATGTTAAGAAAATAAACAAATAATAATAGCTAGCTTTCCTGAAACTCAAAAATGCTATGAATTGTTGTTCTAAGATTTCCAATGTATGGGTTTAGAACTACAATAGAAGCATTAGTTTAGAAATGGAAGCAATTGTTCTCATTCTGAATAAGGTGCTTCGAAAGTTGTAGGTTAACTCTTTTAGGTCGATCAAAGATTGGACAATGGATTAGAACTTCAATAAATCAAAGGATCTTCAGAAAGAATGTGGCTCAATGTTTGTAATAAATATATATTTATGTTTTTTTTACACACTAATTTTTCTTTCACACTAAATTTTTGATTGGCCATCTCCAGTCTTCCAAATCTTCCTAGTAATCTCTTTAAGTTTCCACATTGTTTGCTAATGATTAGGGTTTTTTTTCTGTTAATGTGTTAGCTATAGTTTTTTCTGTTCTTATCGTCAGTTCATTTAGATTTCCTGCTTTTCTGACTTATTATTTCATCATGATCAACAAATTGTATTCTGTATCTATGATGAAGATGGTATAGTTGAATGGATTTAGAGATTAGTCAAACAAATGTTATAATTTTATAATGCCTATTGAAAGACTATATCTGTTCAGACCCACATAAACAAGAGATTAAATGGCTAAGTATAAGTACATATGCACTATCACATTTTGTTCAAGTACTAACAACAGATGATACATAATAAACATTTAATATTTAACATTTCAAAATATTTTTAGTGTTTACTTTCCAAATAGTAATGTATGGGAAGGATGAAATTAAGGAAATAGCAAAGAAGGGAAGAGTTTAGAATTTAGGAAAGTTAGCTGAAAAAAATGTTTATAGAGATAATAGAAAGGTAGGGGAAAGAGCAACTTTTTTAATTCTCATGTTTTAATTTTTGTGTGGCTCTCTTTTCTAAAAAATTCTATATTTTTATGAATGTGTTAATATTTTGTAATAGATTCATTGATTCAATGCCCAAACAACCTCAACTGAGTTTGTTCTATCACTTTCAGGACAGACAGTATGCCCAGGGCAAGAACTTCATTGCCAGGGCCTTCAACGGCTGCCACACTGCTTCCATCCCTACCCCTACAAACAAGGAGCAAGCCCTAAATACCCACGTGAGTCTTTTGTACAGGTTTCTCACCAAAACAACTGAGGCAGTAGATCATTAGGGACATTATAATAGGTCATGGTAATTGCACATGCAAAGCAAAAAGGAGGAAAAATAGCAATCAAAGAGAAGTTATATATTTGGTAAACTATGAGTAAAATCAAATGCAGACTAAATATTATAGCAGCAAGATAAATAACAGATCTATAAATTGGCCATACAGACATTATTTTAATCAATGCGTTAGACCCAGGATTGCATATATTATGCTATATGAAAGCATTAACTGAATTGGATTTGCATATATGAAATATAGGGTGTGAAAAATCCATGGATACATAGGAAATATAAGTGCAGTTTTACTTATGACAGGGCTCCTGCAAGGACAGCACTTCACACTACTGACCACCACACCACCGGAGCCGTCACACCTGGACTTCCCCTTCACCACACACGAGGCTCTCCCTCCGACTGGCCTGCTTCTGTGACACCACTTCTTCCTTTCTTCACTCTTCACTCGCTTCTCTGCCACCTCTTCCTTCTTAATGATCAGTCTCACCCCAAAACAGGACCTGTAAGTTATTGTTTTGCTTCTCACGACTATTGCCTCTGTTCCGATGACAACAAAGGCTGCACATCAAGCTCCAATCATTTATCCCACCTCCATTTATTTTTATTATCATTCCCTTCTGATTTCCTACCATAGCCACAGTTAACATGATTTTTCAAAATATCTTCACATACATAGCTCCAATAAATACAATGTGTTCTCTCCTTACAACGTTGAGAACATAACCAGCCTTCTTTCTGTCTGCTAAGCTCATTAGTAATAAGTATAATGATGATAACAATAATAATAATAAAATTAAGATGGTAAAGAAAAGGAGGAAGAGGAATTAAAATTTGTCAATAGTTACTACATTGCCAGACACCTTACAAAGCACTTCATGTGCATTACTTTATTTAATTCTCATATAAGATCCTATAGCACAAAGTGCTGTTATTACACCTCCTGACATAAGGAAACCATGGCTTGGAGAGCTGATAGAATTTACACCAGACACATGGGCAGTAAACAGTGAGTCTGGGCTTCATCCAATTGGAAACCCTCACACTTCACTGTTGGGCTCCAATGCCCCTAGCAAAACTACCCCGCCATCCAGTACATAGCCAGTCCCTCTCTACCTGTCCTTCCTTCCACACCTCGGTACATGCTTCCATTGCAAAGCCTATTTGATTCTTCTCTACTCTCCATTTCCCTTACCACTTGACATCAGTATAGCAAACGTTTTTAAATCAGAGGTGATCGACTCTCTGGCCTCTCATGCACAATCCTTGTAATAGTAAACTAGTGGGCAAAACATTCCTTGTGAATTCCCTTAATGCTGGTATTAAAGATGGACAGCACTGTGCCGTGTAGCCACCTGAAAATGTCAGCAAACGCAGTGGTCTGAGAGCAGGGTTGGCATAGATTGAGGAGAGCATGTTTCTGACTACTGTATCATTTTTTCATGCCCTCTTTGTTCTAATTGTGTATCAAAAGAAAAGTAGAAATCACAAATCAATACATTAACAAATACTTTGGTTCATTAATAGGAATTAATCTTTAAAAGGAATGATTCGGGCTCGCTGTCATTGACACTGCTGGAGTCTGAATGTCCTGAGTCAGAAGGGGCACGTATGGAGCTCCAACAAAACTCCGGTTTCTGCCCACGGTCCGGCAAAGCAGTCAAATATAAAAGAAGTACCCATGCAGGCCAATGGTAGAATTTCAGATGGAAAACAAAATTCTTAGAACTCTCATTAAAAGAAGTAGTTATTTAAATAAGCCAGACTTTTTTAAATTTTAGCAAAGTGTAAGCTAATAGCTTCAATTTTAAATTTTCTCAACCTGTACCACCTAGAAACAACTCTGCATAGACATAGGAATAACAAAGAGATAATTAGGTCAGTCTGTGAGCAAAAATCACGTATAACCCATTGTACTATGCTTATTTTAATGTAATTATTTCAATGGTTGCTTAGCATGAAGACCTTCTGAGCCTGGTCCTTAGAGTGCTGCGCTCCTGGAACGACCCTCTGTATCATCTAGTCACAGAAGTTCGTGGTTTGGAAGGACCCTCCAGCGACATCCTATCAAAAGCCGTAGAGATTGAGGAACGTAACAAACAACTCCTAGAGGGCATGGAGAAGATAGTTGGCAAGGTGAGCAACCTAGTGACACTTCTTTGTTTTTTGTTTTTCTGGGTTGGTTTGTTTTTTCATTGATGAAACAGAGGAGCTCTGTGAAGACAAATGAGTTTTGAAATGTCTCATTCTGTAAGAACAAACTTTAAGCATCTTAAATTCTACACTGCTATTGAATCAAGCAAGAGCCAAGTGATTCGTAGCGATAGATTCTACTGTAAGTGAATCTTAGAATTCCCCTGTCATATCTGACAGGTACAGACTTTCCTGTACTACACACAAATCCATCCAAGCCTTGGCCCTTCTTGAGGACTGGCATTTAAAATAATTTTAAGAGAAAGAAACTGGAGAGTAGAATCTACAAGATAAAGTTTTCCTCAGTGTATTCTAGGCCACCTGTTATTGAAATTCTGCTCATATACTTTCTCTTTTCTCGCTACACCAATGTGCGAGAGGGAATGGAGAGAACAGAGAAAATCAAAATCAGACTGGATGGAGTCGAGCCCACTGCCCCACCTCCCCCTGCTAGACAGACCTGTGAGGGCAGGCGGAGATTGGAAAGACAAGGTGGGGGCATTGATGCCGCCTCGGCACCACTCGATTTCAGTGGATAACAAAGGAAGGGGGTGTGTCTTTTCTGAAATGCTCTTGATTTTGTAATTTATAGAGAGCTGTGTCATCCTAAATCTTGTTTTGGGGGGCTTCCACATGAAACTCATACATTGCATGTCATCTCCCCAAATAATTTCATATTTATATTGAGGGAATATTTTTAATATATATCTCCATCTAAATGGGATCACTTCAACATGAGCAAGGAAACATCTAAACAGCCTTCTGAAGTTCTCAAACGTCATGTACCATCTAAAGAAAAATATACGATATGATAATTATAACAGGAGAGCTATTTTCTTATTGTATACGAAGTGCATGTTGTCGTGTGGCATTGGGTCATTTTCACAGGAGAAGACACAGAGCGCACTTTAACGTCAGGGTAGACGAAAGAAACACCTACCTGTTCAAGGGGTTTTCTTCATTTCTGTGGGCCTGCTTTCCAGGGCCAAAATTTGTTCTATACTCCATTTTTGTTCTTTCTTTGAAAACCATGTATTTGTTTACTCTTGCTCATATCCTTATCCCTGGCACAGTAAATTTTGTCATAAGGGTCAAGCACCAAAAATAAAAATAAAAAAATTTAAAAAGCAAGCCAACACACACACGCACACCTTTTATTAAATACATTTTAATGTCCAATAGGAATCCCTGGTTTAAAAAGATATTCTTAACATTCGGGAGAAAACGTGCTTAGTGATCAGACTGTACAATGCCCCCACGTTTGCACCTCCTAGCTCTCCAGACTCGCTGACAGCCCTAGTCGCCGAGCTGTTACAAGGTCTCTCAGGTCTCCGGGGACTCAGGTCTCTGGGGTGCTCGGCCTGCCAAGGCTGATGGTGAGCGTCGAGGGGCATGTGCTCCTCCTCCACGTTGCTCAGTTGCCTTTTGTTATCACAGTTGTGCTCCCACCCACCACCCACTCTCACTGCTGGTGGGTTGCTGCCAACACCCCCTTTCCAACTGGCACTTTCCCAGAACCTCCCGCCCCACACACCTCAAAAGAAGGCAGCCATTCCTCATAAAAATTTGGCACTTATCTGTCCTGGGTGGATTGTGAAAGTCTCCTGACTACTTCAGCGGATCCTCTTAGTCTTAGTCATCACTAGATTATCTGGACCTTTAAGAATCAAGTACAGCCCTCCTCATTTCTAATATCTCTGCTATGTATATTACGTGGAGAATGGAATCTGTTCAAAGCAGGGATTAATGTGACCTGTCAGAAGAAATAAAGTACAAAGTGCACCTCAGAGACAAGCAGCTGAAACGAAGCGGTCCCTCAAGCGAGAGAATGGAGGCGAGCTCCTCCACGGTCCCTTCGTCACAGTCACATCTGCATTCGAATAGCAGCTTTCTGGGCCTCTGCCTGGCGACTGCTCCACAGACAGACTTCATGTGATCACGTACATGTGAGAAGACTGACACTCGAGTTCTGCTTCTAGTTTTTAAATTATAAATACTGATAGATTTCTAATACACTGGCTCAGTAATCAGTGCCTCTCTCTGGAGAGTTTCACATTCACGTCTCTTCCACAAATATTATGTCGACAATTAGAAAGAACAAAGATAAGCAAATACTAATAATACTAATAGTAATACTAACACTAAGTCGCTGTCTTTTGGGTCCTTAGGTTTCCCCTGGAGGGAAAGAAAATGAGCTCCCCTCTGTCTGGTCCGGATTTCCATCTCCGCAGGAGGCCGATGAAGACAGTCGCCTTTCGGCATTTTATACCCTGCTCCACTGCCTGCGCAGGGACTCACACAAGGTTGACAACTTTCTCAAGCTCCTGAGGTGCCGAATCGTCTATGACAACAACTGCTAAGCTTACATCCATTCCCTCAGTTTCTGAGATGGTTCTTAACGATCTAGCCCCTCGCAAGCTTCTATTACTTTTATAGCTTTGTAATGCATGCTTGGTATAATGGGTCTTGTCTTCAAAAATAAAAACTGACTTCTTAGAGGTGTCAAAATCTAAAAAGGCAATTTGTCAAAGTTTCTTATCTTTGTTTACTAAAAAATCAAGAGAAAATTCATCGCTACCACTGAGAATTTCCTATTAAAATTTGTCACAAATAGCAGAAGCTAGCATTACAAATAAGATAATTAACAGCTTAATTTAGAATCATAGTAAATCATTTGGGTCAGGTTATGACAATCAAAGAATTTGATAATTTTTAATCATGCTGGTCATGCCAACAAGAAGAGAGAATTGTCAGGATTCTTTATAAAAGACAGCCATATCTTATCAGCTAACTTTCACAGTATTATGACAGACAACTTAAATACTATGAAATTATAATACACCCAAGTAGCATGAGGTTTACTAAACAGTCTAAAATGAGTAGGATACTGTCTTAATATGTTCTGGTCTACTACCTCAGACTAGGCGGCTTATGAACAACAGAAATTGAGTTCTCACAGTTCCGGAGGCTGGAGTACAGAGTCAGAGCGCCAGAATGGTCAGGTGAGGGCCTTCTTCTGGGTCACAGACTTCTCACTGTACCCTTACATGGCAGAAGGGGCTAGAGAGTTTTGTCTCTTTTATAAAAGCACTAATCCCATTCATGAGACCCAAATCTCATCACTTAATCACCTCTCAAAGGCCCCACCTACCAGTACTATCACCTTTGGGGATTAAGATATCAACATATTATTGAATTCTGGGGTAACACCAACATTCAGACCATGGCAGATACAAGCATGCATGGCCATCCTTCTCCAGAGGCTGTCTTCAACCATGCTATACAAACTCCCGTCTTCTTAGTACTGTCTTGGACATATTCCATCTATTTTAGCCACTCTGGTTTAATAAATCCAGTCCAGACAGGTTTCAACTCCATCCCACATTCAACTTCTTTAATGCATTCCTCTCCCCTATTGTGGCTAACAAGCCTCACGGGGAAAGGAGATGTCATCCATTTCCGCAAGCTCCTTCCTCTGCATCTCCATTCCTCCGATATGCTGGATGGGACGGAGGATGAGGAGAAATGAGAAAGTTTTGATGTCACTGACTTACGTGATGCTTTTGTGGTCTTCTCATTGCTGACAGAGACGAAGCTTGAATTCCTTCTGAGTGGCAAGGGTGTCTCTTGTGGGGATGCCCTACTCCATAGTTTATCAGGAGGAAATTCTCTGGCTCGATTCTTCTCTCCACTCCACAGCCCTGATGTGTTTGGTATTCTCCACTGCCCCTTCTGCTATTCCCTTCTCCTGCAAGCACCCTACTGAATAAAACTAGCTCAGCGTCAACTATCTACCAACCGACACACAGAAAACTCAGGCCCCGTAACCGCTCTAAACAACTGAATGCCAATAATACTGGATCGCTTCTGACCTCTTCCTGGGGCCCCTAAACAATTCTCTCTCCCCTTCTTCACATAGACACCAAATTGGTGAGAAAACTGGATTCATAAGCAGATATTAACCTGAAGAATGAAATACCATTCTCTCTTTCCCTTAGACCAAATGACTAATTATCTCTTGTAATAATTGTCTTAGAGAGCTGGCCTTAGAAACATTCCTACTTAGCCACTGAATTGCAGCATTGTCTTCATACACTTAATTTTCTAGTGATGGAGACTAGACAGAGGTGACTGCATCAGGGCCACCCAGCGAATTCGACTGCCTCTAGACAGCCTGGGAAGGGGCCTGTGTCTCTTACTGCTCTCCTCACAAAGCAATGGCATTGCCAGGTTGTTGTGCAGCAGCGTTAGGGCTTTAGCAGGATTTCCTAGACAACAAACAACAGGAAATATTCCATCCAACATCCTGATAGAGATGAAATAAAAGGGTGAATAGAAAGGGGAACAAAGGCGAAGAAAGGAAGAGGAACAGAAAGGGAAGGGAAAACATGAAGAGGAAAAGTAAGCAGAAGACATAGTTTGTGACGGATAAGCTGCTATTAGGATACTCCACTCAGTGAAGACCTAAATTTTTATACTCTTACAGCAAATATCTCAATCTTTCTTTTACCTTCTTTTCTTCCTCTCTCTTCCTGTTCCAAAATGTTCTTTTGTATTAGGAGTATTCTTTGCCCTGAATAATTGAGTTGCAATAGGTCTAGAGAGGAGCAGAACTTGGCACCTCTTGAGATCACAATCCCACTGCTGGGATTATACCCTAAGAACCCTGAAACACCATTCCAAAAGAACCTGTGCACCCCAATGTTCATAGCAGCACAGTTTAGAACAGCCAAGTGCTGGAAGCAACCTAAATGCCCGCCAGTAAGTGAGTGGACCAAAAAACTGGCACATTTACACAAGGGAATAATATGCAGAGAAAGAAAGAAGGAACTCCTACCCTTTGTGACAGCATGGATGGAATTGGAAAGCATTACGCTAAGGGAAATAAACCAGACAGTGAAAGACAAATACCATATGTATGATCTCACCTGTAAGTGGAAGCTAATCAACAAAACAAACGAGCAAGCAAAATAGAACCAGAGACATTGAATTAAAGAACAAATACTGTCCCTCTGGACAGTAACCAGAGGGGAGGGGAGAGTGGGATAATGGGGGGAAGTAGGGGACGGTCCATCAAGGAACATGTATAAAGGACATATGGACAAAGCCAAAGTGGGGAGGTTCGTGGGTGGGAGGCGGGGATGGGTGGGCCGGGGAGCCCAGGTTGGGTGAAAATGGAGACAATTATACTTGACCAAGGGAGAAAAAAAGAGAATTCAAGGCAATGTTCTTCTGCCATGCAAAGAAACATTTCCCCCACATACAGAAACATTGTTTACTGAAACCAATGTCTTCCCTCCAAGCCAGGGTTATTTTTGTCTGAGTCCTGCTCCTGCCTCTGGCTGTGATGACCCAGACCTTTCAGAATACCCTGTCGCAAACCAATCTATCAGTCCTCCCTTTGTCCCTGCACGCGTGCAAAAGGCCAGCTTTCTCATATTGCAGCTCTTTTAAAAGGCATGAGCATAGAAAAACTTGATGCACTTTCATAAGTCATTTATTGCTGAAAATATCTAATTTTCTTGTGTTACCCCTTAACTTCCTTTTTTCAATATCTAGATATTTCCAACAGAGAGGATGATATTTATCAGGGGTGAAAATTGTCAATAAAAGGACAATGCAGTTGTATGACACATAAGTTCACCACTAGCCCACATACATCTTCGTGTATTCTTCTCTTAAAGGTTTGTTCCAAGCACAAATTTAAGACTTCAGATAAATAACTGAGATGGTGATATTAAAAGGCCTCTCCCTGCTTGACCATGACATATAAACTGAATACTGTAGTTTTCAGACAAGATTGAGCAGAGCCATGGGTATTCTGTAGAGTCAGCAAGGGGTAGAAAGAGAATATTTGGGGAAAATACAACAATCACTCCTGTGCCAACCAGAGTGAGTTGTTTTTCCTCTTTTTTACAGATTTCTGTGTAAGATTACATTTGAAGAAATGGCCCTGCTAGAGCAAAAATAACAGTCATGGTTACAAAAAAGAAACAAACAAATACATGGAAAACCCTTGAAATTAACCAATCATATAGATTGTAAACCACGTGTCATAGATACTACAAGGACTGAAAGAGAGGTCAGAAAATTATCTTACAGAATTTTGTTCACAAGTTGTAGAAAAAGGGAATGTTACATAATATGCAAATTACTATAGTGCATGGTAGAGAAAAGATAGTGTAATGGGTGATGCTAAGTGACATGCTAGAGTAAGTGAAGGGCAGCTAGGAGGCATCTGTTCGTGAGAAGGAGGGAGTTTTTTAGAGTGACACCATTGTGATGGCTTTATGATGAAGTTCTAAAGGGTTGATGGGATATTGTTAGGGAAAAACAGGAAGACGGCATATATGTCAATTCATTTAGAATCGTTTAATGATATAAGTATCTCCTACATCCTGAGCAAAAAGGAACCGAGGTGTCAATACATATAGTATTATAAGTATCAGTAAATAATCAAGTTTGACCAAAACACAAGAAATGTTCACTCTTTTAAACAGACATGTAATACCTCCGATGATTATGCTCCCATGGCATGCTGCTATACACATCACAGTAGGGTAATAATGGGGGAAGCCCTTCTAGGGGTTGTTAATGTATTGTAGAGAATCATTTATACCAATTTGGAGAGATTATACTTATTCTACAAGGCAAGAGGAAACCAAAAATTGTAGGGCAGAAGAGAAGTATGTCCAGAATTGGAAAATAGAGAGTGAGTCTAATTTGGAGGGCTGTGGAAGGGTAGGACTAGTAGAGGAAATGAAGTAGTCCAGAAATTAGTTGGAATATTACTGTGACCCTCTAAATGAAAATCAAAAAGGACTCTGCCTGGAGGATAGAAAAAAGAAGCAGGCCCTGGCTGGTGTAGCTCAGTGGATTGAGCGCGGGCCTGCGAAGCAAAGGATTGCGGTTCAATTCCCAGTCAGGGCACATGCCTGGGTTGCAGGCCAGTTCCCAGCAGGGGACACACAAGAGGCAACCATACATTGATGATATTTCTCTCCCTAACCATTCCCCTCTAAATATAAATAAATAAAATCTTTAAAAAAAAAGAAAGAAGCAAAGGATGTGAGAAATCTAGAAACAGCAATAGAACTCTACTGTATAGAGGAAATGAGGCAGATATGACTCAAAAAGGCATCTACAAACACAAGACCAGATGAGTAAATAAATGATGGCAAAGTCAGAGAGAGAGATGAGAAGGTAAATTGAGGTTTTGTCCAAGTGCATTTGAACTTTATTTTCCTGTATTTCATCAACTTTGCACCAGAAATTATCAAAAATGTTTAGTTACTTTAGCAAATCACAGAGATGAGTACATTTATCCACTTTCTCTAAGAGTTTTCACTCCTTTCTCCTAAATCCACCCCTGTTTACTGTTCTTTCAAAGTCTTACTCTCAGCAGATGGTCAGTTAATCACTAATCCAATAAAGAATTAAAAGCGTTCTCCCTAAGATAATACTCATATTGAAGGACCCTTGAAAGAAAAGCTTTCTAATCCCCAAAATAAAACTCTAACAGTGAAGTGACTGTTCTTCAGAAGCATCTTTCCCAAGTGCCCCATAAGAAGATACACAGGACCCTGCCATTCAGAATTTGTGGCAATAATTTTAATCCATTTGAATAGTAAGGATATAAAAGACAAATGAAGCAACAAAAGACACTTAAAATGCAATGCATGTACAAGTGAAAAAGATAACATGCTTTAAATACAGACCCATACCTGCATGTCACACCAGCCTGACAGGCGCCAGGTGAGCCTAATCAGGGGTGACTTCAGCGAAGGCTTCCTACGATTGGCACTGAGAAATCTTATTCAACTCAACTGCTTACACGTGATTCTTTGATTCAAAGACTCAGAGCCACTCATTCTACTTAATTGCATTAAGTCAAAGGAATACACTTATTGCATATTTGAAAGCTGCCGAAAAAGCAGTAGGTCTTAAAAATTCTCTTCACAAGAAAAATGTAACTGTGTATGGTGACAAATATTAGCTACACATATTGTGGTGATTATTTTGAATATATACAAATTTGAATCATTATGCTGTATGCCTGAAACTAACATAATGTTATACGTGAATCAGATCTCAGTATAAAACAAAAAATAAAAATTTTAAAATAAATTTTAAAATGTTTAAAGAAATATATTTAAATTTGGATAAAGAGCAAATCAACTAGTAGCTTTTAGTTTGGGTTTTTTTAAGGTACATTCATTCTAGCTAGCATATTGGGTCTAAAACCTCTCCACCAAATGCAGAGCAAGAGAACAGAAGAGTGACCTAACCTTGTAACATTAACAGAAAACATTATGCAGAAAACTTCAGCTATGAGAGCTAAAAAATAAACCACAGTAAATTCTAAAACTTGTAGGCTATCCCAGTACTCTACTCCACTACTGGTTATTAAACAAATATTTAGTTAACTTGCACTTTACCCAGGCACTATAGTACTGCTAGGTTCACATCAATGAGCAAAGCAGGCTGACACCCCTCGTGAAACTCATGGTCTATAGCTGGGGAAGATAGGCAACCCACATAAATGTGAATACAAGTACATCCTATACAGGTTCCCTTGCTATTCGACAGTAGAGTGTTCCTATGATACCTTTCATAAGCCAAATGGCATGAAGTGAAGAAGCAATTACCACTAATTTATATGGAAAAGTTTTTGAGCATTCCAACTAAAAATTCAACACACAAGCTTTTTTATTTCACTCACCATGATCAAAATGCTTAATTATGTCCAGTTTTACACTAATCGTAAGACCCTTAAGAGCTTTCTTAGGCTTTTCTGATACCTTAGGCACACCTTGCTAACGGATGCACAGATAAATCAACATAAACCACAGATGCTCAAAGACACAGTTCAAAGCTACGGCAGCCAATGCTGAGATGCTGAGTGTGGTTCCGGAGGAAGAGGAAGGAGATTGGCAGGGCCACTTTCGGAGCACAGGGTGCGGACAGACGCTGCTTCTGTAACTACTGGCACAAAACAAGCACCACACATTCATTATTTTTGCTTTTTGCCTTTTTTAATAAAAGAAAAGTCCTCTTTGGATTTCTTTGTTAACAAAAACAAGTAGTAATGTAGGTCTTTGTAAAAGCAAAGAAGTTAACACAAACTTTTGAAAAGCAGAAATACCTGTAGTGCGTAGGTGCTCTGTGCTATGGAAAAACAGCAAAGGAGAGTAAAGAGCTTAGAGTATAAAGGTAGAAAAGAGAAAGGGATTTTTAAAGATAGATTAGGACTCTCTGAGAGCCACAACTCCTGACTTTCCTCTGGTCAATCACGCGAACAAGCGCTCCTTGCACTCCAGGCTCACATGTCGTCCTATCCAACACATTTCTTTCTCTTCTGTGCAACTTCAAAAACATTTCTTTCACTGAGGCTCTAAGAAAGATAGATGTATGTTCTTCAAACTCATGCAAACATAAAAATTCTGAACAGTCTGCCTCTCTTCAGTTGAATTAAAATATTTTATAAATAATTGGGGATAAATTCCCCAGATTATGTAACTTTTTATGCAGCAAACTTTGACAATCTTCTGTTTCCTGAGTTATTAATCTCCAAACTATTTTGACTTTACAGCACCCTATCGGTACCCAAATTACATAATTTTAAAATGTTATACATGTATTGCTATTCTAATACATTATGGCATTTAAACATATACATAAAATACAAATTGAAGGACAATGAGATTAAAATAAATAGAAATAGATATGCTGATATTTTCTTCCCAAGTGGATGAGGGCACTCACATTTAAGGCCAATGGACCAATGCATTCTATATGCACATGCATAATCATTCCACAGTTCTTACTACCATTAAATAATTTATTTTACATACAATTTAAATCAAAGCTCTCAGAATGCCGCAAGGAGCAGGGAATAAAATTATGTGAATATCTCCCTTCATATGCATGCATAAAACTTTGTAAATCTCAATTAAATAGTCACCATTAGCTGTTTTATCCCATCAACTCATCTACTGCTAAATAATAATCCAAATTTTACAACAGATTTCTTTCCTTCAAGGGTTTCAATCTCAAGGCATGCCAGAAACAGAGGAATGCCCAGCAAGAATAAACAAATTTAGTATGGTTATCATTATATGTACATATCTATTTGTATATGGAATTATTGAAGAAATACAAAAGACTTAAAATTGGAGGAAACAGAAATTGTGCTCACTTGGAGACAGATGTGCATATTGTCTACAGTGCACTTAGGTCCTCACTGTCATCTATAGGTTCTTGGGACTATAGCAAAACAACATATCTTGAAACCAATGACACCAAAGACTAATTGATATAAAAAAGACAATGAAGGAATTGTTACTCAAGGACTTGCTGTACTTCCTCTGCTTCTTATGGCTTCCAGAGAAAGAGGGTTCCACAACTTCCATCTCCTTCTGCCTGGCATGGAGTCTTCCCTCCACAACTTCCTTCATTATAATGTTTCTTCTAGGTAAGAAACAGACCCAGATTTCAGATCCAGACAAGATGGTAGACATCTGCTTGTGCCCACTTTTCATCCTGGAAATAACAAGAGGCCGCTAAAAAAGATTTCAGATACTTGGTAAGAAGAAGATGAACTCGTTTGGGACCTGAAGACTGGAGAAGAAACACAGCAGCACCCAATGGAGGCACTCCCAATGGAGGAAGGTGACCCAGGCCCAGCATTTCCTGACCTCCACCTATGCTCCAAAAGCAGCTTGAGTAGAGCCATTCCTCCCTGGACAGAACCTGCATGAACACCAGGTGAGCTGGACTGGATTATCAAGGAGGATGAATCGGGATAAGTACTCTCCTGGCAGAGACTCAAGAATGTCACATAGCAAGAATAAGAGGCACCACACAAGCAGTCTGGTTCTGGAAGCTTCTTTGTCCCCATGGGCCTGTGACTCCCCTATAGAGGGCACCTGTAAGGGGATCCCACCCCAACAAACAGCTTAGCCAGGAAACACTCTCTGTCCACCTCACAGGGGAAGGAAGGCCCTGTCAGAACAAGTATCTGGCCAAGGCAGCTTCCCCAAGTCAAATTTCCTTCCACACTGGGGACATGAGAGTGGTTGGATAGAAACAGCCTAGAGGACTCAACCACACAGGCAGCAGAGCATGGAATGCCTCTTTGTCTCCAGGAACCTAAAACTCTCCTCCTCTGGAGAGGGACACTGGTAAGGAATTAAGACACAAGTTCTAGCTCAGAAAGCCTCTTTTTTCCATGAAAGACCAGGCTGCCTTCCATCTCCTAGAGACACCTGGAGGTTTAGCCTGAGGAAATCCCCTTCTGCTACCTCAGGCAGCAGCATCAGGGGCCAGTGGGGGCACAGCAGCGACAGATGAGTCAAACAGACTTATCTGTTGGAACATAAAACTGTCAATGGAACCAAAGCCCACAAACTAAGCCAGGAACTGCATGCTCAATCTAAACAGTGTGGCTTTCTGCCACAATGAGATTTAAATAGGATCCCAGAGTCTTCAAACAAAAGACAAAATGTCCAAGCAACAACTGAAAATGATTCTTATACCTAAAATGGAAAAAGACAACCAACCAATGCCAACACTGAAATTAATCAGATGTAATTATCTGACAGAGGTTTTGAAATGGACATCATAAAAGCACTTCAAGATAAATTACAAATTCTCTTGTGTAATTCAAACCCATGTAAATTAAATAACACATTTCTAAATGATCCAGAGGTCAAAAAGAAAAAAATTCATATAATTAAATACATAGAACTCAGTTTAAAAAATGAAAGCGCAAAACACCAAAATATGTGGGATGTAACTAAAGCAGTACAGAGAGGGAAATTGATAGTACCAAATGGTTACATTAGAAATAAGAGAAAGTTTGAAATCAATTATAAAATTTCATACATCAACAAACTATAAAAAAGGTAAAGTAAACCCAACACAAGCAGAAGGAAATAATACTATTAATAGTAGATCAATGAAAGTAAAAATAGGAAAACAATAAAACAATGAAACAAAAATCTTTGATTCTTTGAAAAAATCAACAAAATTGATAAACCTCTAGATAAATCAATAAAATTAAAAGATAGAAGACACAAATCACCCATATTAGGAAAAAATAGGGATATCACAGATCCTACAGTTACTCTTGAAATTTAACAAAAGAATACAACTAATTTCAAACTCATGAAGTTGACAACTTAGAAGAAAAGACCAGTTCCTCAAAATGCACAAATTACCACAACCCAACCAAGAATTTGATTATCTGACTAGACCTACCACCTTCAGTGGAATTGAAATTGTAATAATCTTAAAGCTGCTGAAAAATAAATCTTCAGTCCCAGAGGTTGTTACTATAGAACTCTACCAAAAATCTGAAGAAAAATTAAGATCAAATTTACACATCTCTTTGAGAAAATAGAAGAAAATGAAACCCTTCCCAATTAATTTGATGAATCCAGTATTGCCCTATACCAAAAACAAAGGCAAAACCAAAACAAAACAAAACAAAGAACTACAGAACACTGTCTCAGAAGCGTATTTATTTACTTATTGTATAATATCTCATAAATGTAGATTTAAAATTCCTTACTCTCACAAACACAAATCAGCTAACTAAATCCAACAATGCATAAAAACAGACCTTGAACTGTTCCTGGTCCCCTCCTATTTCTGGTTGCACTAATTACCTCTTCAAAGTGTTTAAATAAGTCATTTAAATAAGTCAGTAATACAGTCAGTTGGGGCCTTAGTAAAAATATTACTATTACAGCAATATAGTGACAGGTACCCAAGTGTAGGTCAAATCAGAAATTGACTTTTCCCATTAAAGTTCATCATGCCAAGGGTCACTCTAAATGTCTATCAATAACACATCAACTACTTTTCTATAAGATGAAGGAAACCTTCTATGGCATAAAATATATGGATGTGCTTGATGTTCTCTATTTGCATGTCCAGAACCGCTCTTGATCCTCTTCTATTCTCTTATGGCCCTTTGACGGCTGTCCTGACCAGACAGCTCCCTCTGGCTCCCTTGGCCTCTGGCTTCTACTTGAGCAAGAGATTAGAGAGTCAGTGGAGAAAGAGATTAGTGTCCAGGTTTTTCACTGAATCCCAGAGCTCTGGTCAGATGTCCTCTGGTGCTACAGCTACCTACACAGCTCTACAGGCTCCAATGTCCACTGTTTCTTTTTGTCCCTCTAGACCTTAAGGTATTAATGTCTTTCTGCCTTTGCCTGTGCCCCAAGTTTTTGTTGTTCCTTTCAGGTTACCCTTAACTATGATTACAACTTCCTACTACTCCCTGAAGCTCATCACGCTCTCCTGATTTTCCTCATTCAAATATACAACCTTGTGTCCTGACAATAATATAGATGAACACAGAGCTGCTGCATGAAAATGGTCCCTCTGGGATCAATCACTACTGTGCCTATAGCAGATGAGTGACATCTTTTTTCCTGACTCCAAAGTCAAATACAGAAACATCTGCAGATGCCACAAACTCAGGTAAAAATAATTGTAAAAAAATCAATTATTCAGATATGTTTTAAATTTTTATATAATTTTGTAGATATTTCAGCCAATATTTTTGGCATAAAAAGGGAGTTTCTTACCCAGATATCCAGATAACTACCCAGTAGGATTCATTGGATATTAGAAGTGGAAGGAAACTTGGATTCAACCAGACAACGTTCTCATTTTGAGATCTATAAACAAATCCAAGAGTAAGTCACTAGAGGGAAAAAATAGAAACAGAAACTAAGTTTCCTAATTCAATCCAATGTGCATGTAATAAACAGTGCTATTGCTTCAAAACTCTCCGTCTGAAGTAAATACAAGTTTGAACATGCACTGCTGAAAATCTTTCTCACATAAAACGATGTGTCTCATTACTTTAAACAGGCTACAAACATATGTGACATATGCTTCAGAGGTAAAGTTGCAATGAACAGATAAATGCCATCCCTAAGTAGGCTGAAAACAAGAATTCAACTCTAAATATTAGTAGAAGTCATATTTTTGACATGGCTACTGGGAGGCCAGAAAAAAAGCATATTTTTTAAAAACTATAAAAACAAAAACAGAATAGTGTAACTAACTTATAAAACTCTCATTAATTTTATTCCTATTTTGGTTTAGTCACATTCCTATGATTTGGTCGCCAAGTGAATTCTTCTACATGACCATTAAGTTCTCATAGGTTCCTGAATGTCTATGTTTCTGACAATCAGTCTCTTCCTTGGTTATACAATTACCAGCAAAGCTCCTTCAGGCAGGCTCATATGTCATCTATGAACTCAGCCAAATATCACATACCATATGTCAGTATTTCTGCTCGTATGTCCTAAATATATTTCCAAACAATTTTTATTTGGAAGCTAAAGTGACTATCAGACAACATTTCAGAAATACCTCCTTTTCTCTGGGCTTTATGCCTGTGTTTATAGATGTCCTTCCATAATTTACCATAGAGGGGAAAATGCACTTTTTATGGCAGTACTTTTTTTCTCTTTTCCCCCCATTTATTCAGCTGGGAAGAGGAAATGAAAAAACATGAGCAATGAAGTTGAACATACTACAAACCACATCTATTTTTCGCAGGCAGCAGACCTACGTACTGTCTTTGCAGTGGTGTGGGACAAACATAACTGCTTCCATTTGTTTTTGCTTAGGCTGGGATCTCATGTAGTATATTTCTCTCAAGTGACAGCAAAGTACACAAAGACAATATGGAGAAGAAGGCAGATGCTAAAAGTAGGGTGGACTCAAACTAATCAGATAATATTGCTATCAATTTTCCGCCTTTGTTTACAGGACTAAGCTTGCCTTGAGTGAAATCTCATATATTTTCAAAGTCCACCGTCTCAAGTACACCATCTCAAAGCAAGAAACAAGAACAATCCATGAACTTTTGAAAACCAGTCAGCCATAGCTCTGACTGAACAAAGGGTGTTGATAGGGGAAAAAGGGAGGTAACTGAAAAAATATTTTCTGGACACTAAAAATAGGTAGTTAAATACAAGTTAAGAGAAATCATTCCTACAGTATGGAATGCCTGCTTGACATCCTAGAAATCAAATATCCATAGTGTGTATCCAATGATCAACTTTAGTGTTATTCTTATAAGACAGAAAACAGAGAATAAAAGATACACTGCTTTTACTGGAAAAAAAAAACTCCTAGAGGCCTAAAGAGGGTACTATGCACAGGCTGGGGCGTGGAAAAGAAGACAGGAGGGAACAAAAGGAAAATCTCATCCGCTCTGAAAAATGGACTCAGTCCAATTCTGCACTCAGGGAAGGAGAAAATGCATGCCCTCTATTTATTCCTTCAAATCAAATTGGGCCAGAATTCAGGGGAACACCTTAAGTTCAACTTTTCAGCTTTAAGAATAGGAAAATAATCTTCCATGAACCAACATTTAAATCTAACCACCAAGCTAAAAACTGCTTCAGTGGCAAATGAGTTCAAAATGGCTTACAAATGAACTCTTGGAATAAAGCAATTCCTAGGTAAGAGATTTCCTACAGAGAGGCAAACACAGAAAAGATTATCCCAGGAACCAATTCCCTATGTCTTGGAAAACCTATCACGTTGTAGAAAGAGACAAGCTAAAATTTAAAATTACTCTGAACCACCAAATTTTATATATTTTGGGTAAAATAACTTTAGTTATTTTTTTAATGTTGTTCAAGTCCAGTTGTCTCGGTTTTCCCACCACCACTCTCCCCCTTCCCACCCACCCCCACCTCCCACCTACTTTTGTTCTGCAGGGAGAGTTTAGCAAAGGCTTGATGCCACCACGCATTAACTTGACACCTACTGTTCAATAACACCGTCTCCATAATTGTATTGGAATGCACGTAACCTATTAATTTGTTTATTGGTAGGTAGTGAGACTAGGGAACTAAGGCTTGAAAAATAAGTTGCTTAAATGAATTAATTATTTGAAGTGTGATCAAGTCTTCCAATTTGATTGACAACATTCTTAACTATCATGATGACATATCACTGATGGGCTAATTTTCCAAATCTTAAAGTATTTTTGAGACAAGTGAAATTACCTTTTTTAGTTATTTGTTCCTTTACTTATGTGTTTATATTCTGCTTCCCCTGACTACAGGATAAATTTCATGAGTACGGGCACTTCATTTTGTTCACCACTGTGTCTGCAGTGCCTAGAATAGCATAAAGCACAGAGGAGTTGTTGAAGAAATGAATGAAAGAATGATATAATAAATTATATAATAGAATGAAATGTCTATATCCATCTTATTGGAAAAGTATAAATGCTAAAGCTACTAATGGGCTATTTGAATCCATGGTTAATTAGTTGAAATAGAATAATCTTAAATTCTAATTACTCCCACAAATCTTTCAGTTAGCAGTAAATTATTAGCTTAAAAATTAGCTTAACTGCAACCAGTATGGTAACATTCTTGGTCTCTACAAAAAATTTCACGTTCAACAGAACTATTCTAAATATAATCCTATCAGGCAAATACTAAGGAAAATAATTCTAAGTCACTAAAGACCAATACCACCTAATAGAGGAAGGATCTTGGTTTGAGAGTCAAGAGACCAAGAATCTAGCCTAAACATTTAACTTACTAATTGTGGAAACTTGTGTAGATCATCTGACCTCTCAGAGTTAAACCTTTATACGTAAAATGCCAGGATTGAATATAATTTCCAAGACCTATTTTAGTTTTAAAATTCAATCACAGCAATAAATTGTTAGCTAGGGGGAAAAGTACCATGCATATATACATAATAATAGCAGATAACACATGTAGTTCTTACTAAGTGCAGACATTCTTCCATTGATTAGAATGCAAACTAATCACAAACAGAACTATGAGGTAGCTTTCATCCTCTTCATTTTAGACAAAGGAAAACTGAGGCCAAGACAGGTTAAATGACTTTCTCAAGGTCCTAATAGATAGACATGCACTGCCAAAGACCCCAAGTGGTTGGCCCTCTGCCTGCCCCTTATCGTCCTGGCTTATCTCTTCTGATGTCTCTGCACTCAAACCTTGGACTCTGAGCACACGGACTTAATCCCATCTAAGACACTTTGCACTAGTTCTTTCCCTTACTTGGAGGATTCTTTCCCCAGATCTTTGCATGACTGGTTCCCTCTCCCATTTGTCTCATATCAGAGACCATTGGCTTGCCCTGATTTCTCTAACCAAAGTCATCACTACACATAGCTACTTCTTTTGCTTCCTAACATCTGCAGCCATCTGAAATTATCTCATTTAGTTGTTTGTTAATTCATTTATATGTTTATTATCTGCCTTCCCCGACTAGGATATAAATCCACCAGGGCAGGAATTTTAAATTTACATCACTGTATCTTCAGTACCTAGAATAGTACAGCAAACCAGAGTAGTTACTGACTGCAGAAATAAATTGACAAGCAAATGAGTGATAATCTAATAAAAACGATTTTCCTATATTAATCTTAGTTTTTCAAAAGTATAAATGCTAAAACTACTCACAGAATATATTGGATCTCTGCTATGCCATTTAAGTAAGAAACATTTTCAGACCAAGAAGAAATAAGTTTACTGAGAAATTCAGTACTAGCACATACCCGGATTTTTGCTTCACTGTCGCCTCCTATTAAAATAATTATGTAAACATTTCATTTTTTTATTAAATGAGTATTTTCCATTCAGAAAGGAGTTCAGATCTTTTACTAAATCACCCAAGAAACTGAGTGACAATATGAGTCATCAAAAACATTAAGCTCACAGAATCTAGTATTTCCAAGAAGCTTGAAATTTTATATTAAAATGTATATGCTTAAAGAGCATAGCACAGTGATGTGCAGAAACAGAAGCATCAGCACATGTTTCGTGTCTTCCCTGGGGAAGGTGGTAGAGTTTTATCAGTACAGAAAACCCTGTAGAGGGAACAGTGGGCACATCTTGAGGGCGGCCTGACTGCATATGGATGCAGCTGACAGAACACCAGGGGCCCTCGGGTTGGAGAACATGACAATGAAAGGTCAAAACCTTCACTGTTCTCAAAACCCTCATGCTTGCTTCCATAAATTATTTAAGGTAGCTTTCAAAATCCATACAACACACTAAGAAGAGATATACTTAAAGCTAAGAGGATACAAAGGGAAATCAGGAAAAACGACCATAGAACAAATTAGTTGAAGTGAATGCACGAGCTGCCCGTGGACCTGGACCCTTGCTGAAAGATCGCGTAGGCACCTACATTTTCTGGCCTCCAGTGCAAGGAGGGCCTAGGTGGACAGAGTCAGGAACGACAGGATTCTGATGAGACCCAATCAGGTACACTATTCATAGCATGGATGGGGGTGGGGGGGAATATAGCCCAGAAAAGTCATTACTGCTTCTGATATCTAAGAGAATCTTCTCCCATGGCCTCCTCATCGGGATGGGCCTCAGTGGTGAAACAAACCCAACAGCATTCTTGCACTAAATTCAGCAACATGTTTCATAAGACTGCTTCTCATAAAGTGATTCACTTAGGCTGGGCCGTGGCACTGAAAAAGCAATTCAATAAAAGCAATTGTATGAAGGGCCAACACCAAAAAGCAGTTAATGCAGTTCTCATCCAGACTACACATCCTTCCAGTGCTGTGTGTGTGTGAATATGCTTTTGTTCAAGTGAATTTTTCATAGTACTGAAGAAGCAGGAACCTTCAGGTGGTATCACTTAACAGTTGCCTGGAGTGCAGCTGTCCTGTGTGTTCTGCCTTAGCTTGGGACAATGTGCCTGCATCGGGATGACTAACATCCTCTTTGGAAAGTTGAGATGCCTGCTCAACAGGACACAGGGCAAATAAAAAGCCTCTCAGTCACTGAGGGAAGATGCGAGAAGTTCCTCTGGATGTAATTCTGGACACACAGAAGAGACCATTAGGTCTCCAAAGTTCTCCAGCAGAGAGTATATAGCTGAAAAAAATTTTAGCTTAAAAATTGCACATGTAGGCAAACCAATCATATGTGCCCCTTGGACTTTTTTTTTAAAAGTCTCAGAAAAACACTTTTGGGTGATTAATCTTGGTTAGCAGTCGATTCTCTGTTATGGACAAGAGAAGTGATTACAAAATAAGTACCTAAATAACTAAATGAGTTAACCTACTGCATAAGATCGTACATTATAAGGTAGTTGTATGTTATGGATAGTTTGCCCAAGACAATGACTTTTCTTTTGATGTGGTACCCCTGAGCCTCTGTGTGGCAACAAATGACTTGACCAGATGTGTATGAAAGCCACTGCTGGCTCATGGTACCTTCACTACAAGCTCCATAGAAAATAAGTTTACCTCTCTGTTCTCTGCTTTGTTGTAATACTCTAAGAAACTGTGATATATATCTTAATATTTAAAGTATTATATTTATCATATTTATATACCAACTTACATATAAGTTACTAATATACGTGTCAGGTTATAATAAATGATTCCTTAATGTCTAATATATAATGTTTTGAAGACAAACCCTCTAAACTCTTCATCTGTTAGAATATCACAGAAGACATTGTTCTTCACATTATTCCCTTAATAAGCAATCTTGGAAGAAATATTCTTCTGGGATTAGTACAGAATAATTGTACCTCTTGAACAATAAGTTTATTTTTAAACATATAAACTCTGTAAATTATGACATTGTCCAGGTTACATTTTTTGTTAATTTTTAGAAAGCTTAGTGCTGACTTCTTTGTTTATATGCAACAAGTATATGGGTTTTTATAATATGCATTAGCTTTTCTTATCACTTTTGTATCTATTTGGGTTTAAATTATTTTTAACTTACTTTGAGTGATGTTATGTTGTCCTGGTATGTTTTCAGTCTGCTTTATATCTACCTTTACATCTATCTAGTGGTAGAACAGACTTGCCTACAACCTGTGTTCTCTTCATGTGCAGTGTAGAATTGAGTAGCCTGCCTTATTAAAAAAAATGGTGTACACTTTTAATCAAATGACTAATAATCCAATCACTCTAAGATTTGAAGGAGAAGAAAATAAATACATTGTGGACTTTTGTTTTTATTACTTTGGAACGGGACTTGAGACTATAACTCCTAGTATTCTTAAAAATAAAATTATATTGATTTCCCTTGTTTTTTTTTGGGGGGGGGGGCGGATAGGGGAAGCTGTCTGTTCTTTTGTTGTTTTAACTAAGCCTCTCAGAAAAAAGTCTAATTATGAAATAAAATGAAATTCAAAAATTTTACTACAGCTATAAACTAAATAAGTATATTATGGAACTTTTTTAAACATTTGTTATAACATTTGGATTTTTTGCAAAAGTATTTATTTTTAGTATGTTAGTTTTTTACACTTTATCACGAAAAAAACCATTTTCTTCAACTACTGTATCCCAAAATGCTCCTCAATAGATTTGTTTTTATTTACTATATGTTCTGGAAGCCACTAGAACATAACAGGATGAATTTAACTAGAATATGTATACGGTAATATTTCTTTAAGACTTACCATACTTGGTAACTGCCAGTGCTTCAACTTACTCATAGTTTAAATAGGAATAGGACTAGTTTTAATAGGAATATTTAAATAAGCTTAATAGAAATATTTTAAATAAATGTATTTAAATAATTTCCTCAAATTTTCATCCCTAAACCTTCTATTTTTAAAGTGTTTATAGTAACATCAATTTTCTATTTCAACACATATTATACCAAATATTTGAAGGCATGTAATGATTTTGTCTAGGTACATGGTTCTCTCACTATCATTTTAAGAATTTTCATTTAAGATTTATCATTTTAATATTTTCCACCAAATATTTGGTACAAAACTTTTTTTACTATCAAATAGTTTCCGTATGTGTGGATGTTTTCATTTCAAACAGTGAAAGAAGAAAACGTTTTGTGTGGAGTTACACTTCAGATTAAAAAGTATATACATAAGTAGCCGAAGGCCCACAAGGGAAGGAGACAGAGGAGAGGACATGTATAGAATTAGCAGCTTACTTATTGAAGTCTGTGTTATTTAAGTTCATTGAATTATCCAGGGTATGGACCTACTGCAAAACAATCATTATCCAAACATCTTGGAAAAGATAGAAAGTGACAAGGAAGAAAAAGGGACCTAATGTGAACAATATGAAATCGGGAGAGAAAATTAACCTGTTCTGCAAGTATGTTCTAAGACCCAGCTGTGGCCTGTGTGATATAATGCCTTCTAATACCTAAAAGGAGGCACAGAAATATTTCCTTCAAGTTTTAGGCAGCAAACTTAAGAATTCTTTGCTCTCTTATAACGGCAAGAATAGTCACAGTGTGGTTTTAAGTTAATGAGAATAATTCCACAATTATGTGTAAAAATCAGTCTCACTGTCTTTTAGTCACATTTCATCCGAACACAAAAATCCAATTTGTGATCTAATTTAGGTCTTTTAAAACAAAGAAGTTTTCTTTGTCTTTCTGGGTCTTTTTTAAAATTTGTTTTAAGCTCTGTCCTTATACAAGAATAGTATGGTAAAAAAAAATCAAGATGTTATTGGGTGATCCTATGATAATTTGAACACATGCATTAAGTTTGGTCTCTGTGACCCTAGTAATCAGCAAAATGAACCCTATGCAAATGCATTAATCAAGTCTCAGAAAGTGAAGTTATGAACTGACATGCAAAGGAAAGGACACCTTGAGTGTCACATGAGATCCAGGCATTCTAAGTATACAGCTTGAAAGCACTTTATAAATAAAAAGAATTACTCCATTTTATTGTAATCACTGACAGAAAAATCAGTAAGTGGTGTTAAAATAATGAACTTGCCCCAATACCATTAATATAACTTAAGGTATAAATAGTAATTCAATTTCCCCATTACTTGAAAAGCTATTCACCTTTGCTTGGTACTTGAACTACTCACTTGAAACTACTGGGATAAAGTACACACTTTATTGACTGTTAGCAGAAAGCTATGCAACAACACAAGAACTACCTCTAAAATTAAACACAGAATGAAAGATAAAAATGTATACTGACAAGAAAAAAGAATCTCCTTTATATTCTTTCTTTGCTTTCATTGAACTTACTAGGGATCATACTGGTTAATAAAATTATATAGGTTTCAAGTGTACAATTCTGTAATGTATTATCTGTATATGGTAGTGTGTGTTCACCACCCCAAGTCGTGTCCTTCCGTCACCACTTATCCCCCCTTGACCTTCACCTACCTCCCCTCCCCCAACAATATGGTAGTCACCATTGTTGTCTGTTTTATCAGGGTTTTTTTTTTCGCTTAATCCATTCACCTTTCCACCCAGCCCCCCAACTCCTTCCCCTCTGATAGCTGTCAGTTTGTTCTCTGTATCTATGAGTCTGTGTCCATTTTGTTAGTTTATTTCGTTCATTAGATTCCACATATAAGTGAGGTTATATGGTATTTGTCATTTTCTGACTGGCTTATTTCACTTAGCAAAATACCTTCTAAGTCCATCCATGCTGCCACAAAAGACTTCCTTCTTTTTTCTGACCTGGTAGTACTCCACTGTGTAAATGAATCACAGCTTTTTTATCCACTCATCTACTGTTGGGCACTTGGGCTGCTTCCACATCTTGGCATGGTAAATAATGCTGCAATGAACACAGGGGTGCATACATCCTTACAAACTAGTGTTTTGGATTTCTTTTTATATATTCTCAGAAATAGAATTGCTGGGTCATAAGGCAGCTCCAATTTAAATTTTTTATGGAAACCCCATATTGCTTTCCACAGTGGCTGCACCAATCTGCATTCCCACCAACAGTGCACAAGGTTTCCCTTTTGTCCACAAGAATCTTCTTTCAAATTAGAGCAAAAATGAAAAATCAAATGAACTCTAGTTTTGTTTTTTTTCACTAACAGGATCTCATCGTTCCAATTATTTCCATAGTTAAAACTCTCTAATTAGTTTTATGATCTCAAAAATACATTCTTTAATTTTGTTAGTTTTTTTATGTTTTCCTTGACTCTAGGAGATTTAAGACAAGTCTAGAGACAGAAACATGTTAGCTGTGATAAAATGGTTCGCAGAGGATGATAATTGACGCCTAGAAAGTAGATGGTCCCCAAGGAAGGAAGAAAAGAGTAGAGGTTCTTGAAACGGGCACTAAAGACCATGCACATTTAGAAAAGTGGGAAACAATAGTAGTGAGATACGGAGTAGTTCAGACGATAGAAGACAACCCAGAATCAACGTCACAAAAGCCACAGAAAAGTGTTTCAAGAAGCAGGGTAGAGTCAAAAAATTACAATCTACAAAGATGTTATGCAGAATGGACACTGAGCAAAGGCCATCATATATGGTCAAGAGAATGTACTAACAACGACGGTCTAGAACACAGTCTGAGTGAAGACACACAGACTAAATGAGGATCACAGGATATAAAGCATGTACGTAGACATGAGAGCTGACCATCCTAAAATCGTGGTAGCAAGAGAAACGAAGATGGTGCAGCAGTAGCTATGCTCAGAGAAAACGTATCACTCTGCGATATTACTCACTTTCCTCCTCGGTTTGGGGAACGCTTAGATGTATCGGCTACTTCTTTACTTATTTGACTGACTTTTTTGTTTAATTACTATTCTAAATATAATATTTTGTGTTACTTCAAAAAGATTTATTCATCTAGATATAATATGAAGTCTAAAAATAGGGGGACATTTTAAACAGCACTTGAGCTACTTTCACTTAAAGGCAATGAAACAACTATTATTGTCACCTAGTAAAAGCTTCATACAAGTACATGCACATGATACTTAAATATTCTTTGCAATTAATTACATCATGTTTTATAAAATATTATGTTTTGCATTCTATTTTTAAAATTCAAAACCAGTTATATATAATTCTATTGAATTATAATAAATTCAAAACACAATTGAAAACATTCTACTACAAATAGAATCTAAACACTATTAATATTGTACTTACAAGGCATTGTGCAGCATAATAAATAACATCCCTTTATACTAGATTTAGAAATAAGAGTAATAAGAAATAGTCCTAAAATATCTCTAAGGACCCCCTCCAATATGCTTACTATATAACCGCATAGTTCCTAATTTCTTTTTGTAGAAACTTTAATTTTAAAAGAACCTAAAATTTCGATGAGTGGCCATTTAATGACTTTTAAAAATAGACATAGTCACATTATTGCTGGAAGTATACATTGATATACAATACTATAAACAAATACATTTTATTCTGTATTTGATTATTATGCAGAGTAGAGCAACGTGATGGGTAAGTAGAAGTGCGGAAAAATGTAAACTATCCGTTGTTACAAGGAAAGGTAAGTCTTGGTTGTCCGTGACGTTTGTTGCTAAATGTAACAGTCATCTTCCTAGACAACAGCAGGATAGTAATAATCAAGGGCAAGTACTCACAATCCCCCCCCAGGCTCTATAGCCCCCTCTATTCAGTCCCTGTGTCCTGTCCAAGCAGGAATTGGATTGTTCTATCCTGAATTAGTTCTAAATCATTTCGACCCTTTTTCTAGACCACTTTCAAAGAGCTGTTTGTCTTGGACTTGAGCAATCTGTCTAAAAATATGAAAAGAAAGAGAGTAGAGAAGGAAAGAGATCTATCCAAACTATGAATATATACATGAAGAATAAGAGAAAACTACAGGTATCAGAAAACAACATTTTTGCCACATAATAAATAAAAATATGATAAAAGCACAGCTATGATTTTACTTATGCTGTGTTGAATAATTCTTCAGGCATGTTACACAAGAGAATTGCTAACCTCAGTCTTGAACCTAAAATATGTCTAAAGACACCAATTTCAATGTTACCTTTTAAATGAAGAAAATGCCTGAAAACATAATTATTGAAGACCAAACAAATTATACTCTAAATAACATTGTCCTCAGTTTTCCAGTACAACCTTTGTGTACTTTGCGATGTACTCAATTTTCTTGTACTTTTTAATAATAAAGGCAGTTATTTAACCATGTAAGTAAATAAAAATTAACTGTATATTTGCATAAGGCTTAAAATACCATATTGTATCACGCCATAAATGTATAAACTAGGAAAAAGTTTTGTCCTCATAAAATAGAGTCTTCACAAACATTGACCACTTTAAGAAATATATGGTAAATTCTGACCAGAATTTCTCAGAATGCAGTGAGGATAGGTTAAGATAAAGTAAGTTTAAATTGTAGTAGGTGCAATTTTGAGAGGATATAAAGAGGAAATCTTAACAGTCAGAAATATTCACAATGGAAATTAATGGATTTAGCTTGTTCTATAGAAATAAAAGAAACAGTCATTAATCATCACAACCATCACTATCTGTCATCGCTATTATTGTAATTATCATGAGCTGTCATTTCAAAATCCCTATATAGTTTCAGATTTAAAAACATATATATTTTTTAATTTAATCTTTATTGTATTTTTTTATCCATTACCATTTAGTCTCCTATACTCCCCTCTCCCCAGCAATTACCACACTGTTGTCTATGTCCATGGGTCCTTTTTCCTTTCTGCTCAGTCCCTCCACTCTATAACCTGGCCCCGCTCAGCTGTCATCCCACTCTCCATCTATGAGTCTGTCCCCATTTCCCTTATTAGTTCAGTTTATTCATTAGATTCCACATACTAGTGAAATCATATGGTAGTTGTCTTTCTCTAATTGGCTTATTTCATTTAGCATAGTGTTCTCTAGGTCCATCTATGCTGTCACAAAGGGTAAAATTTTCTTCTTTTTTTACAGCCAAGTAGTATTCCATTGTGTAAATTTCCCACAGTTGTTTTATCCATTCATCTACTGATGAACACAGGCTGCTTCCATATCTTGGCCACTGTAAATAACACTGCGATGAACTTAGGGGTGCTTATCTTCTACTATTTTGGGTTCTTTCAGATATATTCCCAGAAGTGGGATCGCTGTGTCAAAAGAGAGATCCATTTTTAATTTTTTGAGGTATCTTCATACTGCTTTCCACAGTAGCTGCACCAATCAGCATTCCCACCAACGGTGCAAAAGGGTTCCCCTTTCTCCACATTTTCGCCGGCTCCTTTTGTTTGTTGGTAAGTAATTCATTCAGTGTGGCATGTTCAATTAAAATGATGCTTGGAAGCAAGGAACAGGTTCAGGTTGTATGGAACTCAAAGCTGATTCATTTTGGCGGTCCAAGTTAAAGAAAAATAAATACAAAATTTCAGGTACAAAATTAGGTTTAACAGTATACATTTTTGGAAAGAAAAAATAAATTGCAACAGATTTCAAGATGTAAAAGCTGAAAATACCACAAATATAAACTTAAGGAAAATCAAAACTTTATTAATAACTGGGCAAACCGAACTTTACAATAAATTTTGCCTAGAATTTTGGCTTCAGCTTCTTTGATTTCCTCTTTGTAAAGATAGCTAATTTATTCTCTCCTTGCTCATGGAAAATCAAAATTTATTTTCTCTTTATTGCTGATAGTCATGAGTCTTTTAGTTTCTTGATGTGTTATTAGTAGTTTAATTAAAAGTTTCATTGATAATTTGGGAAAGCTTCTAGTAAGTCTTTGTACATGTGAGTGTAGAATTTAGAACAATTTTCTACAGACAAGGTCATGGATATATATCCAGAAAAAGTCTAGCCATTGTTAATAGAATGAGAATGGTTTGTGTGACATCAATGTAACCTGGAATCCTAGGAGAGTGCACTGGAATGTGCATGTGTGAACAATGACACCTTCACAACACTAGTCAGTGGGGGTGGTAGACACTATTGAGTGAGTGTGTGTACTGTGTGGCTGTGACATTCAAAATGACTAAGTGAGCAGAGCAACAAATCTGCATCAAAATTTGCACTAACCTTGAACATTCTTCCCTGGAAACTATTTGGATGTTTCAGAAGGCTGAAGCTCAAAGGGCAGCTGGTAACTGGCAGCTTCATCAGGACAACGCGCCCATCCATGCATCACATCGCATGCAGAGTTTTTTGGCGAAACATCAGATCACCCAAATGACTCAACCCCCTACAGCCTAGATTTTGCACCCTGCAACTTCTGGCTTTTTCAAAACTACAATCACCTTTGAAAGGGAAGATTTCAGACCACTGAAGAGATTCAGGAGGTGCATGTGAGGTCCTAAGGTGCCTACTTTGAAGGGGACTGAGGCATCATTGTCTTGTGTATAAGGTTTCTTGTATCTTACATCTTCTTCAAGAAATGCCTCTATTTTTCATAGTGCATGGCTGGATACTTTCTGCATGGACATATACTTATATGGTAAACCTTATTTTCCTCCATTAGTCACATGGGTCCACTCTCAATACCATAGGACATGTTCATGGAACCCTAATCCTATCAAGATACTGCTGAAAGCAGTAAGCAGTGGAAACATTTTCAGAAGCTATTCCTAAACCAGGATAAACAGCACTGATTTAACTACACATGAGAGTAACTGTAAATCCCATAAACTTATCCCAATGATCCCAAACTAAGCATACTCTTTATGAGGTCCCTAAAGTACCATTTCATATAAAGAAATGTTAGGGATAATGAATATATTGATTATCTTGATTTATATTATGAGTGTATACATATGTCCAAGCCATATTAAATTATACTATTTAAATATGTGCAGTTTATTAATTGTAGATTACAATTTTTTCATAAGTAATGCATCAGTCAAAATCTAATCAGCATACACAAGACACATAAATTTGAACTAAGAAGGTTTGATACAAAAAATAATTAACTATTTAGTCTGTAAGCTCTTCTCCCTTTAGCCCTGATGGGTCACTGTGTTCTGCATGAATGCACACTAAGATACAACTAGTTTTAAGAGTGTTTTTAAATAAAGTTTTCACTAAATATAAAAAGTAATTAACAATAATGCAGGGCAATGCTAGAGATGTAATGAAAACTCTAAAGAAAAACATAAGTTTGAGGGAGAGCTCTCAAGGAGAAACAAACCTGAAAGGGGGTGCCATCTCCAAGCCTGAAATAAGACTTACTGGAAAAGTTGGTCTTGTAGCGCACCTCATGGCGGAGAAGTCAGCTGGATTGCCTAAGCCAGAGATGGTCCCAGGTGCTGGACAAGCTGGGAAATATCAATGAGGAAAATAAAAACCTCTTCTAGTTGCAGGTGAAACAAGGTTAGTGAATGAGAGCATAAAAGGAGTCCAGGTCGGTCTCTGGAGCCTACTTATTGGAGGGATGGTATGCAGCCAAGGGCATGCAGTGTCAATGTCAGGAGGATTGTGGGAAAGAAGTCTATGAGGTGCAAACAGGTCGAGGCCAATGGGATATTGTGCAGAGAAGACTGTAGTATTGGGAGCCTGTTGACCACCCCTGGAACATATGGCGTCCATGTCAGCAGGGCCACAATGAGCGCAGTGCCCAAGACTGTGAGCTTCCAGAGGAACCGAGGGCCCTGGATGTGTTGCTGGGGCAGCGCACTGCTGACAGCCATGCAGCAGGGCAAAGAAGGGACAAAACACCAGAACCGTTGAGTCTGAAACTGAAAGTTCTGAAATGTTACAGGCCTGTAAGTTCACAGGTTAGCCTGCCACAGATATATGTGTGTGTGTGTGCATATGTGTATGTGTACACATGTGTATGTATCCCTGAACATGTGGGGTGTGTGTGTGTGTGTGTGTGTGTGTATAAAACCTCTTGCTGGGGAACAGAACTTTTACACACAGAGTAACTTGTGTCCACTCCTCATGACTCAGTTCTCCCGTGGGGTGATGCAGCAAAGCACCCCTTTCCACATCACATCACTGTTTCCACATGTGCAAATTATTCCAAAAGGAAGTGCTGTGTGAAGTGATGGAGGAAACCGTAGCTTGTGCATAAACATGAGCTTTGCACTACAGGAAAGGAAGTGCAAAATTAGGAAACTTGAAGCTTCAAAGGGCTGCGGGCACCCCTGCTATCCACCCATTGAGAGAGACCTCAGCCCAGAATATAAACAAATCCTCTCTGGGGATTTTCTGCACTCCCCTATATATTACACTCTGGAATGTACATAAATATAAACAAATGGCCTGGGAGAGATAAGTCTGATGGCTCTCCAGGTGTCTCTATCTTTACAGTTCTAGTCAACCATTCTTTAACCGATGTGCTAAATCAGGTTCTCTGCTCAAAAGCCCTGACTGCAAAAATGTGGAAATACACACAGAGCACTGACTCCAGAAACGAACCAGGAAGAAAACTCCCTCTTGTCTAATGCCTTCCGGTGCCTTCTGTTGACAAAACGTATCATCATGCTTGTGATGAACAAGAAATGTTTTAAGTTCCATTACCAGAGAAGAGATAAAGAAGAGTGGATTTTGAGAGTCAATAAATTGATAACCAAAATAGCTAAGAAAGGCATATTATAAACTTTATGTCTATAAATCTGACAAGTAGATGAAAAAGTTAGGTTCCTTAGAAGACACAACTAAAGCTCACTCAAGAAGTAGAACATCTGTATACACTGTAACTATTAAGAAATTGAATTTTTAATTTAAAGCCTTCCCACAAAGAAAGAGTAGAAGATGGTGGCCAAGCAGGTGGGAGCCGAGTGCACTTGCTCTTGCACCCAACTCGGTCACTTAGCTGACCTTTCAAAAATGAAGTGAACAGTCAACCGAATCTTAGCTAATATGAAGTTTGGAAGCCAAAGGATACAGAAGACACTTCAAAACAGGCCGTAAGGAGGTTTTATAGGTGGACTGGGAAAATCCCTGGGTGTGGTGCTGGCAGCTGCAGTGCCAGCAGCCAGGGCACCTGTATCCCTGCAGAACCTCCTCAGAGACGGCAGCTTAGTGGCTCCCTCCCCTCCCAGGGCAGGGAATCCCCAGACCCGGGCAGGGAGCTCCTGGGATACACAAAGTCACAGGGGAGAACCAGGCTGCGCACACACACGGCTAGTGGCACACCCATGGCTGCAGCAGCAACTGCTAACTGCGAGAGTGCCAGAGACTGAGAGAGATACTGTTTGCTCCTGGATCTGGTGGAAGAGGAGGGCCAGGACCAACTGTGACTGGGATAGACTCTAGACTTTTGGGAGAGGTGGTATGTATGGAAAGCCAGACAGTGACACAGCACTGCCGTGGGAGCACCCAGAGAGACTTTTTTTAAAGGGGAGCTGAGCCATGCTGGGCAGTGACCCCATGCACGCTGATGTCCTGCCAACAAGGAAAAAGGATTGTGGGTGTGATTTGCTCTCACTCAGTATACCTGAGAAGACTGATCAAAAAGGTGCAAACGAGGTGATTTCTCAGGCCCAGCCCAGTGCTGCTGCACAGGTGGAGAGTGTGAGCATGTATGCTGTGAGGGCAGTGGGCTAGGAACCATGCACCTGAGATTATATTAAAGCCAGACTGAGCCCCCTTTCTTGGCAGAACCTCGGGCAAGGAAGGCTGCGTCCAGCCCCCACCTCCTACAGGAGTTGGGGAAGATCTGCAAAACCGGCTGGGCAAGCGTAACATCCCTGCAGGGGGCATTTCTGGAAAAAGAAAGACTGCAAGACTAATGCCTAAAACAGCCTATTTTGAACTCTTTACAAGAGACAAACTTCACTGGGTCCTAGGGCCGTATTTCACTGAGGCCATCAAAGAAGGAATTTCAGACAGTGGTGCAGCAAGGGTGGTTCAGGGCTCTCCCCAGCCTTGGCTCCCACAGAGCTGCCACCTACACCAAGCAGGAGAAAGCTGACACTCTCACTGATTGCCCCCCTCTCCATGAAACAGACAGCATTTAATCAGAAACTATACACTATTGGAAATAAACTGGGACAGACTAAAATGAGACATGTAGAGGTACAGGGAAGGCACCCACAATTTCCCAAGAAAACAGTGCCTGAACAGTGCCTCCCAGGGGAGACACAGAGCCCCCACGCTCTTGATCACAACAGAACCTCCAGGCAGGTGAAGGAGAGACGGGCAATGGTGCCAGAAGTTGGATGACCCAGCCCAGGACCTTGAGCTGATAAAAACCGGAGATGAATCCAGAAAGAAGTCAGAAGGCGAACGCCAATGGTTGAGACAAACTTCACCTCACTCTTCTCCAGAGCTTGCACGTTTCTGTCTTCCTTCTTTTTTTCCTTTCACATAGCCTTTTAATATTTCTTCTTTTGCTTCAATTGTAGTCCAACTAACTCACTACTCTTGGTCATTTATTTTTTTATTCTTTTTATTCAGATTATACATGTTTTCATATTATTGTTATTTCAAATCCCACACAGCACCCTTGCCTGCTCTTACTCCATTTTGCCTCTTTCTGACCTTTCTCATCGTTGTGGTAATCTTTATCTTCTCCCACACTGCGCCACATTCCTATTCCTTACTCTTACTATTTCCCCTCCATTTATCCTTGCAAAAGCATTCTTACTTCATTGAGTCAGCTCACATTCTTTTTCTCCCTCTTATAGCAGTCTTATTTCCTTTCCAGCTTTATAAATTGTGGTTAGTTGAGCAAGCATATCACAATTATCACTGTTCTTCTCCAACAGTATTCCTGTTTGTTCACTCTTTGTTTGTACTTTAAAGCCCATAGGTTACTCTCCCGCTGTCTAACTCCATTTTGCCTTTCCCCTGCCCTTGCTCAATTAAGTTAGAAATTTTATTTTAATTTTTTCCCTTTCTTAGCCTCGGTTCTATTCTTTCCTCATCACATTTCTTCCCCCATCCTCTCAAAATCATGTTTCTTTATTGTAGACATCTCATATTCCTTTTCCTCTTTTGTATAATATTCTTATTCCCTTTCCACCTTTATTAATCTTCCCTCAGCTGTCATTATATTTGCCCTGCTGTGGTTTTTCTGCAATTTTGTTCCCATTAGTTCAATACTCTTTTAATTTTAGTTCAAACCTCAAAGTATACACTTCTCTTTTCTTAGTCCATTTTTGCCATCACTTTCCCTGTTTTACTTATGTTTTAAATTTTATTCTTTCCCTTTCTTTGCCTTGTTTCTATCCCCTAATCTAATTATTTCTCCTCCCTCTTCCCATTTAAAATCAATTTCCCCCTCTTTTAGGCATCTCATATTCCCTCTTTCCTATCTTATAATATTCTTAATCCCCTTCCACCTTTATTAATCTTTGTTCAATTGCTATTGGTACTGCTGATGTAGTAGGGGGTTTTTTGTTTGTTTTGGTTTTGGTTTTTTGCTGGCATGAGTTTGGTTTTCTGGTAACATTGCTTTGTTAACCAACACCTGTACAATAGCATAAAAGACTCAATGAGGATTGTGACTACCAGTCAGCCAGCTGGAGAGGAGAACCCACCAACGAATAAGCCACCAACAAGCAAAACCCAAGCACACAACAAGAGAGCCCACACAAACTGAATAAAAGGCAACCCTAGAGCATCCAGATCAGGAGGTCAAAGAGACTGCAGCACTGAATCCCACAGAACTCCTACCAAAGGGGTCTATGCCACAAAGACAGACAGGCAAAGCAAAGTAACCTGAGATGCAGGAACAAACAAAAGAGTCACCTAAAATGGGTATACAAAGAAAGAACCTCATGTGGAAAAGAATGGAGGAATCCCCAGAAGAAGAGCAAAATGAAATTGAGGCACACAATCTATCAGACAGAATTCAAAAAAATGGTTATAAGGATGCTCAAGGAACTCAGTGACAACTACGAGGAACTGAGTGGGAATTACAGTAGCATGAGAAAGGAAATAGAAGCAATGAACAAGAACCAGGAAGAAATGAAGAATACAATATCTGAAATGAAAAATACACCAAAAGGAATTAAATTCAGGCTGGATAGGACAGAGGACCAAGTTGGTGAGCTGGAAGACAAGGTCAAAATACCCAGGCAGAGCAACAAAATGAGAAAAGACTCAAAAAGAATGAGGATAATTGAAAGGATCTTCAGAACAACATGAAACATAACAACATTTGTATCATAGAAATATCAGAAGGAGAAAGGGAGAGAAAACCTGTTTGAAAAAATAATTACACAAAACTCCCCTAACTTGGTAAGGGGAAAAGTCATGCAAGTTCAGGAAGCACAGAGGGTCCCAATCAAGATGAGCTCAAAGAGGCTCACTACAAGACACAACATAATTAAAATGGCAAATGTTAAAGACTAAGAGAGAACCTTAAAGACAACAAAGGGAGAAATAGCAAGTAACAATACAAAGGAGTTCCAATAAGGTTACCAGTGGATTTCTCAAAAGAAACACTAAGGCCAGAAAGGACTGGCACAAATTATTCAAGATAATGAAAAACAAGGACCTACAACCAAGACTACGCTATCCAGCAAGGCTCTTGTTTAAAATACATGATGAAATAATGAGCTTTCCAGACAACAGAAGGTTAAATGAGTATGTGTCCACCAAGCCACCACTGAAAGAAATGCTATAGGGACTACTAGAAGAAAGAGAGAGAGAGAGAGAAGCAGGTAATAAAAGTAATTAATAAGTACCTACAATAATAACCTTAAGTGTAAATGGATTAAATGCTCCAATCAAAAGACATAGGGTAGCTGAATGAATAAGAAAATATGACCCACATATATGCTGTCTACAAGAGACTCAGTTCAGAGAAAAAAAAAGACCTACACAAACTGAAAATGAAGGGATGGAAAAAAAATTCCAAGCAAACAGACACACAAAAAAGCCAGGGTAGCAATACTTATATCAGGCAAAATAGATTTCAAAACAAAGGTCATAAAAAGAGACAGAGAAGGACACTTCATAATAATGAATAGAAGTACCAATCAAGAAGATATAACCATTGTAAACATATATGCACCCAACATAGGAGCACCCAAATATATAAGGAAAATGATGGAGGACTTTAAGAAAGATATAGACAGAAACACATTTATAATAGGGGATTTTAACACCCCACTGCCAACAATGGATAGGTCTTCCAAACAAAGAATCAACATGGATGTGTTAGCAATGAACAACACCCTACATCAAATGGACTTAATTGATATATATAGAAACTTTGATGCCAAAGAAGCATAATACACATTATTTTCAAAAGCACATGACACATTTTCAAAGATAGGCCACATGGAAGGATATGAAACAAGCCTCAACAACTCAAGAAAATTGAAATCCTATCAAACATTCTCTCAGATCACAATAGCTTGAAACTAGAAACCAACCTCAAGGAAAAAATTCAAAAAATAATTCTAATTCTTTCTTTCTTTTTCCTTCCTTCCTTCCTTCCTTCCTTCCTTCCTTCCTTCCTTCCTTCCTTCCTTCCTTCCTTCCTTTCTTTCTTTGTTTTTAGAGAGAGGGGAAGGAAGGGAGAAAGAGAGGGAGAGAAACATCAATGTGTGGTTGCATCTCGCATGCCCTCTACTAGGGACCTGGCCCACAACCCAGGTGTGTGCCCTGACTAGGAATGGAATGAACAACCCTTTGGTTTGCAGGTTGGCACTCAATCAATCCACTGAGTCCCACCAGCCAGGGCTACATTCAAATTCTTGGAGACTGAATAACATCCTACTAAATAATGAATGGGTTAATGATGACATCAAGGAAGAAATCAAAAAGTTCCTGGAAACAAATGAAAATGAACACACAACAGCTGAAAACCTATGGGACACAGCAAAGGCAGTATTGAAAGAGAAGTTCATAGCAATACAGGTCTACCTAAAAATCATAGAAAATTTTCAAATAAACAACCGAACCCTACAGCTACAAGAGCTAGAGTAACAACATACAAAGCCCAGAGAGAGTAGAAGGAAGGAAATAATCAAGATCAGAGCAGAATTAAGTGACACAGAGACTAAAAGAATAATTCAAAGGAACAATAAATCCAAGACGTGGTTCTTTGAAAAGATAAACAAAATCAACAAGCCATTAAGCAGGGTCATCAAGGAAAAAAGAGAGAGGATCCAAATAAATAAAATCAGAATCTAAAAAGGGGAAATCACAACCAATACCAAAGAACTACAAAGGATTGTCAGAAATTACTATGAACAACTATATGCCAAGAAATTTGACAACCTGGTTGAAATGGACAAATTTCAAGAAATATATAATCTTCCAAAACTGAATCAAGAAGCAGAAAGCCTGCAATAACAGCTAGTGAAATTGATTACTGAATCAAAAAACTCCTGGCACATGAAAGCCCTGGACCAGATGGCTTCACAGGCAAATTTTACCAAAGATTTAGCAAGGAGCTAACTCCTGTCCTCCTCAAACTATTCCAAAACTCCAAGAACAGGGAAGACTCTGAAACTCTTTTTATGAGACCAGTATTATCCTAATTTCAAAACCAGGTAAAGACAGTAGAGAAAGAAAACTATAGGCCAATATTGCTGATGAACATAGATGCTAAAATCCTCAACAAAATATTGGCAAACTGGATCCAGTAATACATTAAGAGGATCATACATCCTGATCAAGTGGGATTCATCCCAGGGATACAAGGATGGTACAATATTCCCAGTTCAATACAGGTAATACATCACATAAACAAAATGAAAAACAAAAATCACACGATTATATCAATAGATGCTGAAAAAGCATTTGATAAAGTACAGCACTTATTTATGATAAAAAAACACTCAGCAAAGAGAGAGTAGAGGGAGCATACCTCAACATAATAAAGGCCACATATGAAAAACCTACAGCCAACATCATACTCAATGGGCAAAAACCAAAAGCTTTCCCCCTAATATCAGGAATAAGACAAGGGTGTCCACTCTTACCATTTCTTTCAATATAGTATTGAAAGTTCTAGCCATAGCAGTCAGACAGGAGAAAGAAATAAAATAGCATGCCATTGTTTGTAGATGACTAATAGTGTACTTAGAAAACCCCATAGGCTACACCAAAAATCTACTTAGGGGATTAAATCTACTTGGGGATTAAATCAGCTTAGAAAATTATATCATATATAACAAATAATTAATATTGAGAATTAAGAAAGACTTGTTGACTTTAAAGTTCAGAAAGGATGAGGGAAGGAAAAAAGGAAGGAAGGATAAAAATTACTGTGCATAATCAGACAAGAAAAAGAAATAAAAGGCATTCAAATTGGAAATAAGGAAGTAAAACTATCATTGTTTGCAGATGCCACTATAGTGTACATAGAAAATCCTATAGACTCCTCCAAAAAATCACTCAACCTAATAAATGAATTTGGCAAAACAGCAGAATACAAAGTCAATATTCAGAAATCAAAGGCATTTTTCTACACCAACAATGAAATATCAGAAATAGAAACTAGAGGAAAAATCCCATTTACTGTAATAACAAGAAAAATAAAGTAACTAGGAATAAAATTAACCAAGGAAGTGAAAGACCTACACTCAGAAAACTACAGAACACTGAAGAAAGAAATTAAGGAAGACACAAATAAATAAAAGCATATACTGTGATCCTGGATTGGAGGAATTAATATCATAAAAATGTCCTTAATACCCAAAGCAAAGTATAGATTCAACGCAATCCCTATCAAAATACCAATGAAAAATTTCACAGATATAGAGAAAAGACTTCAAAAATTTATATGGAACTATAAATGACACCAAATTGCCTCAGAAATTTTGAGAAAATAGGAGGGCTCACAATACCTTGTGACCCTTATCAAATTATATTACAAGGCCACTGTAATCAAAACAGTCTGATGTTGGCATAAGAACAGACACATGGATCAATGGAACAGAATAGAGAGCCCAGAAATAAACCCACATCTCTCTGATCGATTAATATTTGATGAAAGGGGCAGGATCATAAAATGGAGTTAAAAACAGCATCTTTAATAAATGGTGCTGGGAGAACTGGATAGGTACGTGCAAACAAATGAAACTAGACTACCAACATCCACCAAAATAAACTCAAGATGGATAAAAGACTTAAATATAAGTCATTACACCATAAAAGTCCTAGAAAAAAACATAGGTAGTAAAACGTCAGATATCCCACACAGCAATATCTTCACTGATACATCTTCCAGGGCAAGGGATATAAAGTAAAGAATAAACAAATGGGACTACATCAAATTAAAAAGATTATGCACAACTAAGGAAAACATCTGCAAAATGAAAATAGAACTAACTGTATGGAAAAACATATTTGCCAATGATAACTTGGACAAGGTTTTGATCTCTAAAATATATAAAGAACTCATATGGCTCAACATCAGGAAGACACACAATCCAATGTCTGTTCAGGTCCTTTGCCCAATTAAAAAATGGGCAAAGGACCTGAACACACACTTCTCAAAGGAGGACATACAGAAGGCATATAAAAATATGAAAGAATACTCAACATCACTAGCCATGAGAGAGGTGCAAATTAAAACCACAATGAGATGCCACTTCATACAGGTCAGAATGGTGAGCATTAACAAATCAACAAACAACAAGTGCTGGCAAGGATGTAGAGAAAAGAGAACCCTAGTGCACTCTTGATGGGAATGCAGGTGGGTACAGCCACTGTGGAAAACAGTATAGAATTTCCTCAAAAAACTAAAGATGGAACTGCCTTCTGGACCAGTGATCCCACTACTGGGATCATACCCTAAGAACCCTGAAGCACCAATTCAAAAGAACCTGTGCACCCCTATGTTCATAGCAGCATTATTTACAATAGCCAAGTGCTGAAAAGAGCCTGAGTGCCCATCAGTAAACGAGCAGATCAAAAAACTATGGTACATTTACACAATGGAATACTATGCAGATGAAAGAAAGAATGAGCTCCTACCCTTTGCAACAGTATGGATGGAACTGGAGAGCATTATGCTAAGGGAAGTAAGCCAGGCAGTGAAAGACAAACACCACACTATCTCACCTATAAGTGGAACCCAGTCAACAAAACAAACAAGCGAGCAAAATAGAACCAGAGACCTAGAAATAAGGACAAACTGACAGTGACCAGAGGGGAGGGAGGAGAGGGATAACAGGCGAAAGGAGGGTAAGGATCTGGTTAAAGAGCATGTAGGAAGGACCCACGGGCATGGACGACAGGTAGGGATTGACTGGGGGAGTGGGGAAGTGGGTGGGGCAGGGGAGAGCAAGGTGGGAAAAACTGGGACAACTGTAACTGAACAACAATAAAAATAATAAAACAAGGTAAAATCAAATAAAATAAAATCTTCCCACAAAGAAAACTCTGTGACTAGATAGCTTAATTCATCGGGTCTATCAAATACTGAAGGAAAAAAAATACAAATTTTACACAAATTCTTTTAGAAAGTTGAAGAGAAGGTAGTACTTCCCAACTCATTCTATGATAATAAAATTATTCTGAATTCCTAATCAGACATATTACAAGAAAAGATAACTATGGACCAGTATCCCTATAAACACAGATGCAATTTCTTTTAACTTTTAGCAACTCAAATCCAATTTTATATATATTTAAAAAGACACTGCATCATAACCAAGTGGGATTTATCCTGAGAATATTGGTCTACTTTAAGTTTAAAATTAAAGCAATTCACCATATTAACTAAAACACACACACTCACAGTGGGTGCTAAAAAGCATTTGGCAAATCCCAAACCAGTCCTGATTTTTTAAAAGTTATCAGGAAAGTAGCAGTACAAGGAAACTTCTTCAGTATGACAGTGTACAGCCTCAAAAATGTGCAGGTGACACCATACATGGCGGTAAACTACGAAGCACATTTCTCCTAAAATCTCGAAAAAAGAAATAATGTCAAACAATGTCTACTTTTACTGCATCTACTCATTTTTTAGGAGTTTTAAATTAGTGTAATAAGAAAGAAGAAATAAAAACCATTCAGATCGAAAAGGAAGAGTAAAACTATCATTATTCACAAATGACATTATCATATATGTAGAAAATCCTATGAATCTACTCACAAAATCTAGTATTAAAAATTAATGTTAACGAGGTTATGAAATCACAGATAACACTAAAAAGTGAAATTTATTTTCATATACTAGTAATGAATAATCAGAATTGAACCTGAAAGAAGCAATACCATTTACAAATATCAAAGTATAAATATGTAAGTATAAACATGGCGAAAGACAGGCAAGACCTATACATAAAAAATACAGAACTTCACAGAGAGGAACTGAAGAAACCTAAATAAATGGAAAGATGAACTGTGTTAAAACTCAATACCACTAAGATATGAATTCTTCCTGAATTGATTTAGAGATTAAATGCAGTTCCAAAAAAATATTTTGGTAGGTTTTCTCATGGAAATTGACCAGCTGATTCTAAAATTCACATGAAAGTTCAAAAGACATAAAATATCCAAAACTGCTTTGTAAAAAAAAGAACAAATTTGGAGGGTTGATATTATCTAACACCAAGACTTATAATAAAACTGCATTAATCAAGGCAATGTGGCATTGGCATACAAATAACCACATTAGGGAAACTGAATAGTTATTTCAAAAATAATCCCACACGTATGGGGGGAATCAATTTTGAACGAAGTTGCAAACGGGAGAAAGGACAGTTTTTCAACAAATGGTGCTGGAATAACTGGATATCCACAGTCCCCCTTCCTCTCAAAAGAAATTTGACTTCTATTTTGGCCACATTTTTAAGAGTTTGCCAGGGGATTTCTAAGGGAAACAATAAAACTTTGGGAGGCAATGCTATGGGTGTTAATTTGGCCTGGGGGAAGGTATGTGTATCTCAAAACTTGCGAACTGTACACTTAAAATATGAAGTTTGTTTCATGTCAATATACTTCAATACAGCTGTTTTAAAATCTAATACATTTATCTGTGCTTACCGCTTATCAATACTTAAGTTTTTTCATACTCATATATGAGTACATGTTAGATATATTTGACAGATTCTTGTATTCATAAAACAGAGCAGCTATTATCACCATTTGCTGGTTCTCATCACAAATTTACACTAGCACTTAGCAAAAGATGAAATATTTCCACATGTGGAAATAGTGTTCCAAGTAAAAAGACACTGTTCGGTGGAAACAAAAACAAGATTTTGTGTGCCTGAGCCTACTTTCCACACTGCTTGGCTTCGCTTAGCTGGAGAGAGTCACAGAGCTGACTGCCCACCAGAGAATTCCTATCATCACCACAGATGCCCAAACAGTTGTTCCTAGTGCGGATCAGCCAGGACCTTGACCCAAGTTTCAGAAGTGTAAGCTCCCACAATTTGATCTGTGCTGAAAGAACAAATGAAACAGTAGAATAAATCAAACTTTCAACTGTAAGGGATTTTTCATAGCATCTAATCAAACTGTTCATAATCTGAGTGAAGACACCGAAGGGCAAGAGAAATTAAATGACTTACGCAAGTCAGGTAACGGCAGAGCCACATCTAAAATTTCAGGTTTCTTGTGACCAAAGCTTCTACCTGTTTTTTTACGATCCTAGCACCATCCTTTGAGCATTTTCCCCCAAATGTCCATTAACCATATACTTACATAAAAACATCGTCTTACACTTTGCTTTATTTAAGTACATTTTTGTTTAACTATCGTGAAAAATGAACTTGCAATCTTTCCTTTTGTCTAACCCATGTGCAGACTCCAGATTTGACCTTTTGGAAAATTAGCTATTTATACACACCCAGGGCATTGGACCTGATTTTGTTCCTTTCTCCGTGTAACTCATTTTTCATTATCCATGGTGAAGACAATAGTCTCTGCCCTTCATCTGGAATAATTGTTTTGAAACCCTCTTTAAAACAAAATAGTAGGTTAAGAGTAGTTTCTGCAATAATAGACTTTTACATACAAGAAAATGCGTAAAATCCAGGGAACTCTTAAACACATTACTACAGTCCAGGTAGATTTAAATCAATTTAATTTCATATTTAACTTTTTTCTGATTTCAAGAGCCTTTAATGTTGTTCACTGAAGTCACTAGAAAACAGAGAAAAGCTTTAGAAAGATAAATCATCCACAAACACATTAACCAGGCATAACCACTATTGATATTCGGCATTTTTAAATTCCACAAACGGATAGATGCACATGTAACTAAAAATATTCAATTAGCCAAAGAGCCAAATACATAGCTGTGAAAATAGGATCATAACATACATAAATTTTGAATCTTTTTTCAATTAACAACATATTATGATCACTTTTCCATCACACAAAATTATTTGTAGTATCATTTACACATTGCTAAATTATTATTTAATTCTACCCCCATTGCTGGCCATATATGTAGTTTTGAAGCTTTCTATTATAAACAATTTGAGGCCAATTATATGCATGTCAGTCTTTGATAGTATTACTGATTTTTTTCATAGAATACATTCCTGGAAAGATAACATTAAGTTCAAAAGTTATAACTTTACCAATAATAGATGATCATATAAGCTAATTCAAATTCAAAGTCTTTCTTTTAAAAACTTGGGTGCCAACTGCATTTGGAAAGTAAGAATGGAATGCATATAAAATGCCTTTTTCCATGCATAAGCAGCTAGCTAGAATAGCAGCCATCTAATTTTAAACATTTTGCTTTATTTCCCTTTATAGTAATAGTGGAATAATATTTGCACACAAATTCCCAGTATCTGGACATTATGGTAGATTTGAAACTGAAAAAGTGTCATTGCCTAAAAGACTAGTTCCTAGAAGATCTATTTAAGATAAATTTTTAATAAAGGTATAAGCACATGGTGTCACCATGGTGATAAAAGGAAGCTGGGAATACCGACTGATGGAATACAGGCTGAATAAAAAAATAGGTTGGTAATGGAGTAGAAGGGGTTCAGTGGAAAAAAAGATCAGAAGCAAAAGCAAATGGTTTCTCTAATGAAGGAAGAATTAAAAATCACGGGGGTATTAGTTTCCAATTAAATTGTGTAAATGCCACATTCAGTTTTCTTTCCCGGTTTGGGTCTCCTCATCAAACCCTTGAGCTAGCTAATCAAGCCACAGTACATAACTTCTAGCAATCAGTGGGCAAATCTCAAAACAACAGAGACAAAACCATCCTTTCTAAGAATGCTTTTTACAATGCTTCTTACCGTGTGGCTTTGTTGTTGCTGACGCTAATTCTGTCAAGGCAAAAGAAGCCTGATTCTTCACCTCAAGCTGTTGGCTGCCCTCAGACATTCTCAAGGTATAATGAGACCACTGCCTAAGAAGATGGAACAAAGAAGGCTTTAAGAAAAAATAGTGATTCTTCCCCCCTGCTCATTCCTGGGGCTGGGAATCTGCATGGATATTGTTTAGGTATAATTAGCTTGGAGAAAATGTTCATTATTGTTTTTTCTCTCTCTAGAAGGAAAGAATGAATAGCAGGATGGAAAGAACATGGGCCTGAGTGCTGCGTTTCTCACTTTTCGGAAATATGTGATCAGAACCAAGGTACTTAATTTCTCCAAGTCTTAGCCTCTTCATTTGTCAAATGAGGTTGATACTTCACAAAGTTGTTGTAAGGATTAAAGTACCTAATGGGACACTTAGTACATAATAAACACCAAATAAATTATATTTTTTATTATTAGTGTTATTTATGGACTACTTAGGAAGATACAGTTACATTTCTAAAGTATCATTAATTTCTATTTCTATGGTACAAAGTGTGCCAAACTTTAAAATGTTATGATAATTATAGGGGAAAAAACAATTTTTAGATTAGTCAACGCTTTTTATTTTCCTCAAATATTTTAATTAACCTTGCTTTTAACCACATTGGCCAATAAATACACCAAATTGCAGATTAAAAATTCTGCTACAATTGCATTTTGAATCTTAAAATTGCACAATTTCAGCCAGATTTCTATTCAAAATGATGGACTAAACCAGCACTTCCCACACATTAATGTTCATATAAAGTCACACTAGGGATCTTTTTAAAACCCATTCAGTGGGTCTCGAGATTCTGCATTTATAACAAGCTTGCAGGAGATGCTAATGTGCTGGCCTATGTCACACTTTGAGGCAAGAGACTAAACCAGTAGTTCTTAAGTAGGGGCAATCGTGCACCCCAGGGGATATTCATCAATGTCCGGAGACATTTTTGGTTATCAAAACTGTGTGGAGGTGCTGCTGATATCTGGTGAATAGAAGTCAGGAACGCCTGCTAAACATCCTACAGTATACAGAACAGCTCCAACCACAAAGAATCACTGGGCCCCAAATGTTGATCCTGTTCAAAACATCAATAGTGTGCCAAGGTTGAAAAACCCTGGACTAAACAAATCTAAGAATCTCCTGCACGTAACGTAAGTACATAGTAATGAGGAATAAAATATATGGTATGTTTTATTCATACCTAAATTCAGGAGTCAAAAACGGGGGGACCAGAAACATTTATAAATGTACGTTCATACCTAAATAAGAAACCTCAGCGGAAGCCAGAGTCCACAGTGAATCACCCCAACATGATATATTCCTCAGGGTCGGGGTTATAGTTCTGTTCTTGCATGTGGATTGACAGTGTTGAGGTCAGAGACTCTGTGTATAACAGTGAAGGGGCGTGAGATCCAAAAGGCTGTGTGCCCTGGATACACACACATTATTACCTGGAGATCACAGGACTGTGGTTCCTTCTGATTATAGGTGTGAGGCCTGTATTTCCAGCACATTTCCAGCACAAAGGCCAAACTCAACCCCATGAAGAAGGCTCTATAATCTAAGCAACGGTACATTGTTTTAAATACCCCTTTTCTAAACTGAGCACTCTTCTCCACTAGCATTTGAGAAATTATTTTCTGGTAAACTAAGTTTTGATTAATAACATGGTTATCAATAGACACTTTTTCTAAATTTTCTTCTAGGTTCATCGAGGAACATATTTTTTAAGTTGCAATGAGGACTCCACAAAGATATTTTCATTAGCAAAATCATAATCAACACCAGTTGTATTCAAAATTACATTGGCAATTGTTCATGTAACAAAATAATTTATCTTAGCACAAGAAAAAGACAAGAGAGAGAGGCTGGAGTTTAAATAAGAGACACACTAAAATTACAAGATGGTTTTCCATTTCTAAATGGTATGTCCAAGTTTTCTTGAAAAGTAGAATTGGCTAGTCTTCTAAATGTAAAATTAATATCAATGGAAACCTGAATGCCACTTTACAATGGGAAAGATTTATCTGATGTCCCCGGACTATCAGAGCATCCAAATATGGTGGCCTAAAAACTGGACAACAAGCTCCCTGTCTCAGTTTCCCCATCAGAAATATAATGAACATTCCTGGTGTTTGGTGTGTGGTAGGATTGTTAGCACAGGTAGCTAGCTGTTTGTAATAAAGAAAAGGAGCAAATGAAATCAGACATTAAGCCTAATAAATGAGGGACCTGAACTGGACACGAACTCTGAAAATTCGGAAGTCGCAGCACTCACAGTTTCCTTAGGGGACCACAGTAACCTCCTCCAGAGGGACTTAATCCCTGAACAGTCCCCAAGCGGGCAGGAAGAATCAGCTTTCTGTTCTCCCTGGGACAACAGGCACAGTAGCGTGATGATTGGGGGAGGAATAAAACAGTGGGGGAAATTCCTTTACTAAGCGCATGCGCAGTAGAAACCAGATGACGCGGCAACAACTTTGAGGCTGTGTAGTAAGAGCCAAAATGACGGTATAAAAGGGCAAACTCTAGCCTGGAAAAATCTGGGAAAATTATCAGATTAGATAAAGGGCATGAAAACTCAGATCCAGAAAAGGGATTGATTAAGGACGGCCCCACAAGCGCGCTAAGAGCCAGGAAAGAGACGGATTGATTTGAAATAAAGCCTGTGCTTTCCCGATCCTTAGGAAGATAATAAAATCTTAGCCCTGGCCTGGTGGCTCAGTTGATTGGAGCATCTTCTAGTACACCAAAAGGTTCCCTATTCACTTCCTTGTCAGAACACATAAAAAATTAATAAAACATCTTTGGCTGAAGATTTTAAAAACTGCTTGAAAATTTTTGTTCAGTCATTCACCCATTCGTTTTGCTCTGTAGTAGCCGTGGGAGTCCAAGCACAGGCCTGGGGGCCAGGATGCAGCTGGGAACAGAGACTAAGCCACCCCAAGACAAGGGCAGAGACCATCCTGGACACCAGATTTCAGGGTGTTGGCATTACAATTTTGGATTACAGACCCTCCTGGTGCCCACCAGACAAACCCAAGACTTCTTTGGCAGCAAGAGAGAGTAAGCCACCTGGTCGTAGATGAGATCACCTGGCACCTGGGGAAAGCCCTTTATTTTTAATCCGTTAACTCTTGTCACTGCTCCTCATTCCCCTATGTGTGGGTCCCTGATGATTTTCTCATGACTCCACGGAAGAACCCTATTTCCACTGGCAACAGGATCAGAGGAATGAAAGGGAACTGGGTCACATGCATCCCAGTAGGCAGTAGACACTATCAACTCTCAACTTTCCTCTTTTGGAGGAAGCTATGTCTTAAACTTTTTACTGGAGATCAAAATATTTTAAAAATAGCCTCAAACAAAAAGGAGAACATCAATGAAATTCAGAAATCAGGACACTAACGTCTTATGTGAGCATATTTGTATTTAATCCAAAGTTTAAAGATTCTATCTATATAAATTAACTTCAACAAGGTCTAAAAAATATTAAAATGTTATCTACTTCATATGCTCTGAACCTGCTCCAATTTCCAAACCAGTTCATCAGTATTATGAAGCACATATTACGTTGTATAATGGGACCAGATCTGTAACCAAAGGTTATTATGGAAAAAGACCTGAATTCTTTTATTTTTATTATATTTAATTGATTTTGCTATTACAGTTGTCCTGATTTTCCCCCGTTGCCCCCCTCCACCCAGCACGCCCGCTCCCTCAGGCAACCCTCCCACCATGGTTCACATCCATGGGTCTCGTATAAGTTCTTTGGCTGCTCCATTTCCTATACTTTACTTTATATCCCCATGGCTATTCTGTAACTACTTATTTGTACTTCTTACTCCCCTTCACTCATTCTCCCCAACACCCCTCCCATCTGCAAACATCAAAACACTCTCCATATTTATGATTCTGTCTCTGTTCTTCTTGTTTGCTTAGTTTGTTTTTTTCAGATTCAGTTGTCCATAGATTTGTATTTTTTGCCATTGTATTGTTCATAGTTTTGATCTTTTTCTTAAATAAGTTCCTTCAACATTTCATGTAATAATATTTGGGTGATGATGAACTCCTTTAGTTTTTGCCTGTCTGAGAAGCTCTGTACTCTTCAATTCTAAATGATACCTTTGCTGAGTAGGGCAGTCCTGACTGTAGGTCCCTCCTTTTCATCACTTTGAATATTTCTTGCCAACTCCTTCTACCCTGCAATGTTTCTTTTGAGAAATACATTGACAGTCTTATGGGAAATAGCCTTTAGGTAACTAACTTTTTTTCTCTTGCTGCTTTAAGATTCTTTCTGTATCTTTAACCTTGGCATTTTAATTATGATGTGTCTTAGAGTGGGCTTTTTTTGCATCCATCTTGTCTGGGACTCTCTGTGTGTCCTGGACTTGCATGTCTATTTCCTTTACCAAATTAGAGAAATTTCTTTCATTATTTTTTAAAATTGATTTCCAATTTCTAACTCTTTCTCTTTTCCTTCTGGCATTCATATGAGTGAATGTTGGCCCTCTTGAAGTTGTCCCAGAGGCCGCTTACACTATCCTCATTTTTTTGGATTCTTTTTTCTTCTTGTTGTTCTAACTGGTTGTTTTTTGCTTCCTTAAGTTCCAAATCATTGATTTGATTCTCATCTTCATCCACTGTTGTTTCCCCATAAATTTTCTTTATTTCAATTAGTGTACCCTTCGTTTCTGACTAGATCTTTTTTATGCTGTTGAGGTCCTCACTAATTTTTTTGAGCATCCTCATAACCAGTATTTTGAACTCTACATCTTATAGATTTTTTTAATCTCTATTTCACTTAGCTCTTTTTCTGGAGTTTTGATCTGTTCTTTCATTTGGGCCATGTTTCTTTGTCTCCTCACTTTGGCAGCCTCCCTGTGTTTGTTTCTATGTATTAGGTAGAGCTGCTGTGACTCTGTGTCTTGGTAGAGTGGCCTAATGCAGTAGGTGTCCTGTAGGGTCCTTTGGCACAGCCTCCCCTGTCACCCAAGCCGGGTACTCTACGTGCGCCTTTTGTGTGGACTGAGATCACCCTCCTATCATAGTTTAGCCTTTATTGCTGTTGGCAGGTCGATGGGAGGAATTTACCTAGGCCAGTCAGCTGCAAGGACTGGCTGTGATCACACTGTCAATCTCCATCCTCCATGGAGAATCAGCTGTGCAGGGACAGGGTGCTCCGACATGGTCTGTAGCTATCCACTGGATTCACTGGCCCTGGTGTTTCCCCGGTGGTGCAGGCTAAGCTCAGCCCCTAACTGTGTTTTGCCTGAGATCACCCTGCCTGAGCTATAAGGCAATCTGAGGTGGCTGCTACTTGTGCTGGGCTTGGAGATTCCCAGGCAAAGCCAATCTGTGAATCTAGGTTGGCTGCTGCTGGTTCCTGGCCTGGGACTCAGTGAGGCCTGCTGTTGCTTATTTGAGAGGATTTAGGAAGTTGTGAAGCATGAGCCAAAACCAGACATTCATATGGAAAAGCAGCTTAGGTGGGCCTGTATGATGGGTGTGATGGAGTCTCTGGGATCTCCAAGGCAGATAAAAACAGTGTTAGCCAGGTTGATGGAGTCTCAGATATGGCACTAGCTTGCTGGCTCTGTGAGGGGAGGGTTTAGAAAAGGTACAATGACCTCTGCTCACCTTGATGTCAGATACTTCAGTTTCTCCCTGTATACTACTGGTGGCCTTCAAGCTGCTACCCCAGTGCTTAAGCTCAGAGGGAGCGAGTCTGAGTAAGTGAGGCCATGTGTGGTTTCTTTAAGAGGAACTGCTTGGGGCTCCAGCAGTTTCTTCCACCATTTAAATCCATGTTGGTTTTTATAGCAAGAAGTTGTGGGGACTTATCTTCCTGGCACTGGAATGTTGAGCTGTGGGGCCTGGGACTCCTCGCTCCTGAGATATCCCTCCCAAATTTTTATCCACATGTGGGTTTGGGACCAGCCCATAGTGCATCTGTACTCCTCCTACCAGTCTAGATGGATGTTGGGAACCACCCTGCCTGGTTTCAGAAACTGTAACCGCCCCCGCCACCCGCCCCCATGGCTAAGGCTGAGTGAGCAACCTTCAGACCATAAGCCACTAAGGAGACAAAGTTTATCTCCCTGGCAGGAGCACCACCTTCACTCCTTTTACTTCATCCATAACTGGCCCCCAATGCCTGATTGGTTAGCCAATGACTGGTAAGATTCCCCAAAGGGGAAACGACCTAAGACAGGCACAATCACGGGGAGGCCCCAGGGAAGGACTTAGGGTGCTACAGCAAAAGGGGGTGATGGACCCTCACCCCTCGGCTTTCACATAGCCTGAGTCCTCATTCTGTCTATGAAAAGTCTCCTAATCTCTTGGCCGCCTTACTTCCCCTGCCCTGTGCTGGAAAGGGTGGGTTCCCCAGGTGATCAGGCCTAAGAAAGAATATATAAAATCCTGTGAAAACTGCTTTGTTTAGAATGTTCTCAATTAAATGATAAGGGTCTGAGCAGGAAATGAGTTTGTTTCCCAAAGTTTTGTAGCCCTTTAGCTAACAGACCCTGACTCAGAATAGTCCCTTGTAGTTCTTTGTATGCTATCTATTGTTTGATCCTTACTGCCTGACAATGATTAATGAACTTTACCTGTATTCCTATGCAAATTGAAACCCAATAAAAGCTTGTCTGGGCAAGGGTCAGTGCGTCCCCTTGAGAGAGTAGCCATGCCATCCCTTTTCCTCCACAGGACTCGGTAGTCTGTGTGGATTTGTCTTGTATCTCATCCATAACTCTGCGGACACCGTGGAGCAGTGTCCACGTCAGATGAATATGGCTTCTCTAATTCTGTAGTTGTCAGACTTCTATTGAACTCGATTTCTGATGTTTCTCAGTGACAGTTATTCTATATTTTAGTTGTAATTTTGATGTGGTTTTGTGAAGAGGTGAGCCATGTCTTCCTACACCACCATCTTGACTGGACGTCCTGATTTCTTTTTAAATGACACAGAATAAAAGTCCTGGGAGTGAATCATCAATGATGATTTTATTTTTTCATCTACTAAAAGAAAGAGAGTGAAAAGACCTCAGGGAAGTTCTGTGATCCTGATGTCGCCTTGTGTTTTGTAATGGGAATACAGAAATAGCTTTATTTTAAAATGTTTTATGAGCTTACCCTATTGGTTAATAATTGCAAGCAGTCTGAAATTTAGCCAAACCTCACAACAGAGGAAATAAAGAGTAGAAATCTCTGCACTATTAAAAGTAAACGTGCCTCTCCTGTTACACGTAACACTGTTTTATCTAAAGAATTTCTCGACTTCAAATCCAAACACTGAGTTTTTGGATTGTCAGGAACCTCCCTGTAGAGGCACAAACACTTCTGTAAAGTGGGAGATTCTCCCAATCCCCTATTAAACCTGTCTTTGTATCTACTCATCTATACCTAGATCTCCTAAAATGCAACCAAGAGACTTCAGAATTAGGCTAAGGCTATCTACAATTCCTAGATGAATGCCTTAAGTGGTCTTTGTAGAAGAATGTGGGCCTTTTATAAAGGAAGAATTATAGTAAGAGGGCCCCACCATATTTACAAGCTGGGAGCAAAAGCAGGGTTTGAGCTATGTGTCAACACCAGCCATTGTTCCTATTAGGGTACAATTTTCCTGATATTTTTCAAGAATGTAAAATAAGCTTAGTTGGAACATGCATTCTAATCCCTTTCAGTGCTTATCACTCTCCAAACATTCAATAGCCACCCTTAAGACCATTACCTCTGGGACAACATTTGAGTAGGCCCCTGCAATCTAACAAGAGACGGGAGAGAAAGACTGTGGTTTAAAAGCCTGGTTAAAGATTAACACAAACAGTAATAAGAAGGTTCTTAGGAAAGAATCAGGACAGCTGCAGCTGCATCCCAGCTACCTGCTGAGGGTTGCTAAGCAACTTGGGCTTCCACTGCCCCAAGGGTGTTTTACTTTACAATTAGGATTTTTGAAGGGGAAGAGGGGGAAGGGGGGGTTGAATCCTGGTGAAACTGATGGAGAACCATAGATATCGTTACATGTTGTTGTGTTGTGTTTTTTTAAATAGGAAAATGATGTCACGCAGTCCTTTCAAAGGTAGAACACTCACTACAAAGCAGATTTTTTTGTATGTAACTGACAAAAATCCAGCGATAACATGGAGTTTTAAAAGTGACATTTTGACTCTAAGGGAGGAATTATTTGCAATTTGTTTTGAACAGAAGCTTAGTTCATGTCAGATGTGAACCTCCAGACAATCATTAGTTTAAACTGCCTGCTATGTGTTTAAAAATTTCAGTCAATTTAGAGCTGATCTGAATTGCAAATGTGATGGTAATAAGCCATTAGGGAACTGCATATCTTTTTTTTTTTTTTTTTTTGCATTTACAATCCTTTGCTTTAAGGAGCTCCAACTACATTGAAATATGAAAATATCATTTTAATCATGTTCATTGTAGACAAACACAAAAGTGCTGGAGACTCAGAAGTAGGAAAGTGACATTCAGAGGCTAAGAATGAGAAGCTGTGAGAAGAATGAAAAAATATGTGTAACCTGTACTTTAGATTATATACAGTAGTAAGATTTTCCAAAAACAAATATCCTGTTTTGTTTGTAATACAACACGAATCTCCAAGCCCCACATCTGGATAAAATTTATTTTCTTTGGATTTTGGAATTGGAATAAGTTAGTCCAAACCCTTTTATGAGGTCACTTGGGAAATCAAAAGAACTGCTTTTATGGTCAGATTTCAGCTTGCAATACAAATAACAAGTTTTTAAGTGTGCTTATCAATTAAAAAAAAATTTATTTAAGCAGCCTCAGTCAGTTTTCTAAAATACTATGTGTTTCAGTAATCTCAGAACTATCAGTGTCAAAAGATATTTTATTCTCTCAGAGGTGTTTCAGTTCAGAAGCTTAGGTAACAGCACACAAACAGATGATGCAAAATTTCAGTCACTCCTTAGTTTTATCCATTAGTGCCCGTAAGTTTGATGGAACAGAGGATGGAACTGAAAAAAGGAGTTTCCCAAATTTCCAGTGGATAAGACACATTGTCTTGATTTCTGCATCCTTATTTCTTAAACTATTTGGTTTCAAAGCTAAGCAAACCTTTTCAGAGGAAGGGCTGACAGACTGATCAACTGGCTATATCAAATCATATAGCACATTTCTGTTAGCTTCTGTACGATACCTATCTCTTCCACTTTTAAATTCACTAAAACTTGGCTCTGGGCTTTGTTTCAATTGTGTTAATAGGACCCCATAAGCTTTATCTCAGCCACTTGCCCATATCTTTGGGAATATGGAAACTTATGAGTAATGCATTCATGACATATTTTCTCTCAACAAATTAAATATTTGCTAACAGAAAGATAAAGTGTAACATCATTGGTAAATATAGTACAAAATGATAGAATTTGAGTCCCAGAAGGAAAATCTTAGTTAGAATTTAACTCCAGGGGGCCATAGTCACCCACAAGGTCAGGGCTTTGGCCAAAATCAATGTTTGTTTATATCCTTGAGAATGAAAGATAAGGACATAAACTCTGTGATGTCAGTTATATTGAGGAAAAGGGAACCTCCCAAGTGTCAGCATTTACGCCATGTCTATACTCCAAAAAAATAAAATAATAAAATAATTTTTTAAAGGATAAATTTCCAAAATGTAACAACCCTTCCTTTTCACACCTCATTGCTTCACTTGATTTTAATTTATACCTCTCCAAGCCATCATTTTAATAGGGAGAGGCTCCAGCTATGTCTAAGCCAGAAATGTGAAACAGAAATGGAGCTAATCACGCATATGAATAAGGAAGGTGAACCCCAGTAAGAGAAAAGGCTTTTCCTCTGCGTTTAGACATCTTTTCCTTTCTTTATTCAGCCATTTACTCACTCAATAAATATTTACTGAGTCTCCTTTCTGTGATTGGAATTGCGCTAGGGACTACAGGAATATAAGGATAAATTGGGAGATTGGTCCTCTACCCTGAAATCACTAAGAGGAACAAAGCTTTATATGAATAAACATGATAATAAGATGGAGGTGAAAAGTGACAAAAGAAATATAGATGAGGCGCTAGGTAGGCCAATTTATTGGCAGTGTTAAAAACCATGGCTGTGGAATCAAAAAGATTCAAGCCTCCATTGTTCTCTGGATATGAGAGATATTGAGCAACTTGTATAACCTCCCTATGTCTTAGTGTTCCCATCTAAAAATAAAAATTGCTCAACAAACTTTCTATGCTTCCCTAGTCAGCTTTCTGTCTTCTCCACAAAGCTGTTCTAAATCTTCTCAACTCTCTTGAAACTCCAACTTACCAATTTCCCCCTCCCTCACTGAAGATGACCTCAATTCCCATCCTGCCGAGATAATGAAATCCATCAGTTGGAAACCCACTCAAGTTCCTGCCACCAGCCTACACACCTAACAGTGTCCAAAACCATCACACTGCCTGTTTTCCCTCGTAGAATCAGAGTCCCGTATATTCTGAGAGACCAGTTCATCTGTCTCTGCTTTAGATCCCATCAACTTCACTGCCTTTCTCACAGAGATTTTACTGATTACTTCCGTGTTCCTGTCCTGCAACTTCTAATGCTCTTCTTTGTTGCTAATGCTCATCACGGTTTGAAAGTATGCAAATCTCAAACTCTCTCTTGGGGACATAAGTGCTGTCAGTCACCACTATTCCCTTGCTGAGCACTCCCTCCGGCCAGCTGGCAGGTGCAGGTGGGCCCCAAATCTGAGTTCTCCATTAACTTGACTAACATTGTTCACCTACGCATGCTGATTCCCTAAGACCCTGCTCAACTAATTCATGTGCCTAGCCAGAACCTCTTCCAGCAGCTTTTCCATACAAATAACATGTCTCAGTTCAAGCTGTGGACTTTTCTAAAATTTCTCAATGGTTGAAAAACCCCAAACCAACAGTAGCTGGCCTTGACATACCCTGTACCCCTTTCTAAGCAGCCCTAGCCTGGCACTAATGGCAGCCAGCCTCAGTGCACAGCTAAAATTCCTCCAGGAGCTTCCAAGCCCATCATAGTTTGCTATCAACTGAAGATCACTTTGTAGCTTTTACCAAGCTGTCCCAGGTAGAGCACAGGCAGTGGCTGACATTGACCTGCTCCAGAACCCTCCCAAGAAGCCCCATATACAATATACCCACAGGCCTGCTTCAGACCACACCAGAGCACAAACCACCCTGCTCCACACACAACACATCCAGAGAGCAGACTTGGCAAGCATCAGAATCTCACCAAAGTGAATCATACGCTTTGGAGTGGGCCCCCATACACAAGTTCACCCACTATAGTCATGGCCATACTCATAACTAGTCAGCCCGATGGGTCAGTCCCACCCACTGATGTGTCAGCAGCAATCAAGATTAAACTGTAACAGGAGGGCACACACAGGGACACATCTAGAGCGACAGAATTTGGTGACCAGGGAGACTACACCACTGAGCACCCCAGGACACCTACTACATAAGGCCACTCTGCCATCAACAGGAGAATACCAGCGCTATCTAACACATGGAAATAAACATAGGGAGTCAGCCAAAATGAGCAGACAAAGAAATGTCCCAAGTGAAAGAACAGAACAAGACTCCAAAAAAAGAACTAAACAAATGGAGACAAGCAATCTACCAGATGCAGAGCTCAAAACACTGGATATAAGGATGCTCGAGGTAAATTTAACAAAGAGATAGGAGACATAAAAATGGATATAGAAAACATAAAATAGAAACATTCAAAAACAAAAATGCAGTTAATGAAAATAAAGAATACATTAGCGGGAATCAACAGCAAATTGGATGAAGCAGTGGATCACATCAGCAATCACCTGCTTCACAAAGAAGTAAAAACATGCAGCCTGAAGAGAAATAGACAAACAAACAAACAAATAAATAAATAAGAAAGTTTAAGGAACCTCTGAGACTAATTTAAGTGTGCCAGCATTTTCACCATAGAGGTACCAAAAGGCAAAGAGAAAGCAACGGATTAAAAACCTGTTTGAAGAAATAATGATGGAAATTTTCCTTGACTTGCTAAAGGAAATAGATATACAAATACAGCAAATGCAGAGAGTCCCAAACAAGATGAATCCCCAAAGGTCCACATTAAGACATACCATAATTAAAATGCCAAAAGGTAAAAACAAAGAGAGAATCATAAAAATAGCATGAGAAAAGCAGTTATTTATGTACAAGGGAATACCCTTGAGATTGTGATCTGACTTCTCAACAGAAATTTTGCATGCTAGAAGGGATTGGCACAAAATATCCAAAGAGATGAAAAGTAAGAACCTACAAACAAGATGAATGGCCAAGATGGAGGTACAGGTAGATAGACTTCACTTCATCGCACAACCAAAAGATGGATAACTACCAATTGAAAAACAAAAAGCAACTAGAACTGCCAGAAAAATGAACTGTATGGAAGTCCAACAAACAAGGAGTTAAAAAAAAAAAACATTCCTCCAGATTGGTGTGCTGAGAGAAAGAAATATGGCCTAAATGAAAGAACAGATCAAAACTCCAGAAAAAGAACTAAGGGACGAGGAGATAGCAAACCTATCAGAAGCAGAGGTCAATACACCGTGATCAGGATACTCACAGAAATGACTGAATATGGTCTCAGAATAAAGGAAAAAGTAAAAGCTATACAAAGTAAAATAAAGAAAATCATACGGAGACCAACAGTGAAGGGAAGGAAACTGGGACTCAAATCAATGATTTGGAACAAAATGAAGAAATAAACATTTGACTGGAACAAAATAAAGAAACAAGAATTTTAAAAAATGAGAAGAGGCTTGAGAACCTCTGGGACAACTTTAACCATTTCAACATCTGAATCATAGGAATGCCAGAAAGAGAAGAGGAAGAACAAAAAATTGAAAACTTATTTGAACAAATAATGAAGGAGAACTTCCCCAGTCTGGTAAACAAACTAGACATACAACAAGTCCAGGAAGCTCAGAGAGTCCCAAAGCAGTTGGATCCAAGAGAAAACACATCAAAACACACTATTCTTAAATCACTCAAGAATAAAGATAAGGAGAGGATCTTAAAAGCAGCAAGAGAAAAGGAGAGAATTACTACAAAGGAGTTCCCATAAGACTATCAGATGATTTCTCAAATGAAACCTTGCAGGCAAGAAAGGGCTAGAAAGAAGTATTCAAAGTCATGAAAGGCAAGGAAGGACCTCCATCCAAGATTACTCTATCCGAAAAGCTATCATTTAGAATGGAGAGGCAGATAAAGTGCTTCCCAGATAAGGTCAAATTAAAGGAGTTCATCATCACCAAGCCCTTATTATATAAAATGTTAAAGGGTCTCATCTGAGAAAAAGAAGATGAAAACTATGAACAGTAAACTGATAATAAACTCACAACTATCTACAACTGAACCTAAAAAATAAAAACAAAAGCAAACTAAGCAAACAATTAGAAAAGGAACAGAATCACAGAAATGGAGATCTGTGATAACATGGAGGGTTATCAGTGGGAAGGGAATCAGGAGAGAATGGGGGAAAAGATACAGAAGAGATAATTGGCAGGCACAAAATAGACAGGGGGAGGTTAAGAATAGTATAGGATATGGAGAAACCAAAGAACTTAGATATACAACCCATGGGCATGAACTAAGGGGTTGGGGGAATGCTGGAGTGCAAGGAGGAAGGGATAAAAGGGAGAGAAAAATGAGACAACTGTAATAGCATAAATAATAAAATATACGTCTAAAAAAAGAACATACAAACAAGATTACTCTACCCAGCAAGGCTATTATTTAGAATTGAAAGAGAGATAAAGAGATTCCCAGACAAGAAAAAACTAAAGGAGATCATCACTACTAAACCAGTATTTCAAGATATGTTAAAGGAACTGCTTTTAAGGAGAAAAGATAAAAACATATGAATAAGAAAATATAGAACAGGAAAGAAAATTATTCTGACAAAGGCAAACACATAATAAAAGCAGTGGATCAACCTAATGTAATAATGTTAGTACAAAAGTGAAAAGGCAAAAGTAGGAAGATCATGTGTAATTATAACAATAAATCAAGGAATGCTCACTAACAGACACATAAGATGTAAAAAAATAAAGACAAAAATGTCAACATGGAAGTAAAGTAAAACTGGTATGATTTTGGAGTGTGTTTAAACTTAAGCTACCATTAACTTAAAACAGACAGTTACAAACATAGCCTGGTATATAGACAGCACGTGGTAACCACAAACCAATGATCCATAAGACATATACAAGAAATAAAGAGAAAGGAATCCAAACATGACACTACAGACAGTTACTTACGTACTAGAGAGTAAAAAAGAAACCAAAAAGAGCTACAAAAACAGTCAGGAACAATTAATAAAATGTCAATAACTATATACTTATCAATAATTACTTTAAATTCAAATGCCAATGTTTAGCTGAAGAGATTTTAAAAAAAAGACCCAAACATATGCTGCCTACAAGAGTTCCACTTCACTTCAAAAGATAGCCCTGGCTGGTGTATCTCAGTGGATTGAGCATGCGCTTGTGAACCAAAAGGTTGCTGGTTCAATTCCCAGGCAGGGCACATGTCTGGGTTGCAGGCCAGGTCCCCAGTAGGGGGTTTGTGAGAGGCAACCACACACTGATGTTTATCTCCCTTTCTTTCTCCTTCCATTCCCCTCTCTCTAAAAGTCTTTTTAAAAAACTATTTTAGTTTCCAGCCAAGATGGAGGCATAGGTGGAAATACTGTACCTCCTCTCATAACCAAGATTAAGGACAACAAATATTTACAAACAATAACACAACCAGAACACAGAATATTGAACTATGAAAGTCTGGCAACCACTCAACCAGACTGGTAAGAGGGGCAGAGTAGGCAGTCAGCAGAGAGGGAACTCGGCAGGAAAACGCAGTGGCTGCCAGACCTGGGAGCACTGGGGAGCACAGGTGGTGCGGAACTTGTAGACCCCAGACATGGGGAGGAGATGAGCAGAGCACGTATGGCATGCAGGGTGGTTTGACGACAATGGACACACATTCACATGCAGATAAACTAGGCAAGAGCGGGCAGTGAGACGGACCACAGAGCCAAGGGCCCCAGCGACGGGAAATAAAGCCTAAAAACACTGATTGAAAAGGTGCCAGGAGAGGCTTCCAGCCTCACAGGAGAGGTCGTTGGGGAGACCCGAAGGGTCCTGCATAGGCCCAAGCACCTGGGAACCAGCACCAGGGGGGCCCGGTTTGCTTGTGGGAGACAGCAGAGGAGACACAAATCCAAGAGAGCATGAAACAGGCACCATTGTTCCCTCTCTGACCACCCCCCCCCAGACAGTGTCACTGTGACTAGGTTGCCCCTCCCTGGTAAACACCTAAGGCTCCGCCACACATACATATGTAACAGGTGCCACCTGACCAAATATGACTCAAACAGAAGAAAAGCTCAGAGCCTAGAGCCAATACTTTTAAGCGACCAAGAGATAGCCAACCTATCAGATGCACAGTTCAAAACACTGGTGATCAGGATGCTCACAGAATTGGTTGATTTTGGTCGCAAATTAGACAAACAAATGAAGGTGTTGATAAGTGAAATGAAGGAAAATGCACAGGGAACCAACAGTAATGGGAAGAAAACTGGGACTCAAATCAATGGAGTGGACCAGAAGGAAGAAACAAACAACCAAGCAGAAAAGAATGAAGAAACAAGAATTCAAAAAAATGAGGAGAGGCTTAGGAACCTCCAGGACATCTCTAAACATTCCAACATCTGAATTATAGGAGTACCAGAAGGGGAAGAGGAAAGCAACAAGTGGAAAACTTATTTGAACGAATAATAAAGGAGAACTTCCTCAATCTGGCAAAGGAAATAGACTTCCAGGAAGTCCAGGAAGCTCAGAGAGTCCCAAAGAAGTTGAATCCAAGGAGGAACACACCAAGGCACATCATAATTACATTAGCCAAGATTAAAATGAAGGAGAGAATCCTAGAAGCAAGCAGCAAGAGATAAGGGGGCAGTTACCTACAAAGGAGTTCCCATCAGACTGTCAGCTGATTTCTCAAAAGAGACCTTACAGCCAAAAAGGGGCTGGAAGGAAGTATTCCAAGTCATGAAAGGCAAGGACCTACATCCAAGATTGTTCTATCCAGCAAAGCTTTGATTTAGAATGGAAGGGCAGATAAAGTGCTTCTCAGATAAGATCAAGTTCAAGGAGTTCATCATCACCAAGACCTTATTATATGAGATGTTAAAGGGACTTATCTAAGAAAAAGAAGATAAAAAATAGGACAGCAAATATGAGCTGTAAAAGGACAGCAAACTATTAACATCCACACCTAAAACAAAAGCAGACTAAGTGGTCACCTAAAACAGGAGCAGAGCCACAGAAATGGAGATCATGTGGAAGGTTAGCAACAGGGGAGCGGGAGGA
>PVKM010001800.1:0-72455 GCA_004027735.1 Carollia perspicillata
GTGACGGAGTAAGCCTTTAATACACGCGTGGGCCCAGAGGAGACAGCTTCCAAATTCTGGGCACTGAGGAGGGGTCAGGTGGGCGGTTAAATACTTTGCAACAAAGTGGGAGGGGAGAGATCTCGTGATACAAGCAGGAGATACGTAATTGTGAAAGCCAAGGACACAAGAAAGCAAGGGAAATGGTCCCGGACCCAGGACAAAGGCACAGCAGGAGAGCATCCAGGACCCTGGGGCAGGAAATCAACTAACTAGTCAACAGGTGATAGTCTGGAGCCAGGAAGCCAGCAGGGAGCCACCGGGGGCTGATGCAGAGTGCCAGCTTCAGTTTATATTTTTTAAATTTCTACTACACTAGAACTGGATAGCAAAAGCAGGGCTTTGGTCTTAGGCTATGTGCTAATTTTATTTGCCATCATGGATTCACTTTCCATCATTTTAACCCTTCTTTGTCCCTGGAGGCTAAGTCACGTGGCCTCCAAGAATGGGTCCCTACACCCTCCAACTTGAAGTGAGCAAATTGAGATCAGATTATTTATTTTTCAATTTCTTCCATACAAAGTTGCCAAGGACTAGCTTGGTCCCTCCACCCAAAGTAACAGCTCTGCAGGAAACCCCCTCCACACACTCCCTGTGTCTCCCTTTTCAGACACTAACTCTCTCACTTTGACCTTGAGCAGAAAGACAGATTCTCTCATTCTTACAAAAGCCAGAATAATAACTCAGTTTTGTGTGTTCAGGTTTCATGTACTCTCTATTGTGGTTTCAGTAGTATTTCCAATGAACAGAATACATAAGTTTTTCTATTAATGAAAGATAGGGAGGGTAAAATTCATTTTGCATTCACTCTTAAATATCTTGACCATTATACACTTTTAGACTGAAACCATTTTTTAATAAAAATTTAGGATAAATTACTTCATTTTCTTCTTGCCTCTGTTGAATTTGATGAGAATTCTGCTATTAAAATAATTGCTGTCCCATTTGTGTCTTGTTTGTTTTTCTCTTAATCTTTTCCCTTGTTTTAAAGATTTTGTTCTTTATATAGGAGGATCAGGAGTTTCATTAATATGTGCAAAGGCATGCCTTTATTTTTGTAAGCATTGCTTGGCTCCTTATGTGTGTTTCAATCTGAAGGAACATTTTGCTTTTTTAATCTGGATCAATCATTTTGCATAGTGCATATTTGCATGATTTCATAGTAGTGCAGGATACTTGAGGAAAAGTGTAATTTTACAATGGAAAGACCAGATGATGACCCACTAACTGACAATCAATAACAGCGTTAGCAATGGCAGGCAACCAGACAGCAGGTGCCTTTCAGTGGGTACCCAATGCTGTTTCTTTTGCTTACAGAATCCTAATTTTATAATCATGCTCTTGATAAAATAAGAAAGATGCTTTCCTGAAAAAGCTAACTCCTAATAGTCATGTGTTACAATACTGAAAAACATTTAAAATGATATGTAATATAAAACCTAACCAGTTATCCTTCCAAAAATGCTACACCAACTCATGAGCTCTTAGAAGTTTGTTAACAAGTGTCCCATCCTTCTCCCTAATTTTTTCTACTAACTCAGGTGACAGAGGGAACCTGATCCTCAATGACAATCAAAATGTTTAGAATAGTTAAAAACAGTGTGCTTGCTGTGTTACTGAAACATCAAGAACTGTTTTTCAGTTGCAAGACGCCCTTCACCCACTGGGCTGCTCCCCTCAGAGTGTTTGCATAGCTTTTTAACATTTTTCCTTCTTATTCATCAAGCTCACTCTCAATCCTAATTGGTTAACTTCCAGGAACTTCTGAAGTCTTTCAGACTTTTCATGACTCCTCACACTTAGATACAACTATGGTTAACATCCTTTAGCAGCTTGTATTTTTTTCATAAAGCATATTACTTGTTAAATAATTTCTGAGGAAAATTTAAGCCCTAGGAGAAAAAAACATACATATTTTATTCACCACTATATCCTAGTGCTTAGCAAGCAAAATGCCTGGTACATAGTAGGCACGACACAAATGTTTGATGAATGACTGATTGAATAAATAAGTGAATATCTATTATTGCATTTTTAGTTTATTATTTTACATACCTAGCCAGTAAACTTACATTTCTCAGTCACCAGAATGCCTGCCACATGGTACCTGGCTGACACTTTTTTTTTAAGAAGTTATTTCAAATACAACTTTAAAGACAATAGTGATATTTCAACTAAATGAGAAAATTTAACAAACTTAACTACCAGTTATTGGATTGCACTTATATTGTTCAATATGGTCAAACACGTTTAATAGCCTGATGCCAAAATTGACAACTTTATTAAATATCTGTATTATAAGGTATCATAAAAATACTACTTTAAAAACTTTATCCAAATTTTGTACATATTGTCCACATATTCAAATAAAAGAAGAAGGCAAATTTTACTCTGGGCCACCACCCAATAGTCAATGTAGTGTCATTTTTTACAATCTGTTCTTGTCACTAAGATGATGTAAATTATAGTTTAGGAATAGTTTCTAGTTTCCACAAATTCTCTTATTTGATGTTTATTTAAATATGATATAATGGTATATGTCCATGCACTTCATTGAAAACTTGGGATTCGAAGCTGTAAAATACTTACTATTTTCATATACTGGGTATTGTACTCCAACTGGGAATGACCATTGCAAGATGAATGCCACAAAGGGTTGTTCTGGCAACTGATGAGTAGCATGGTCTTCTTAATTTATGAATTTCCTGAGGGCAAAATGCTGATCATTGAAATTGTCAAGAGAGCCCTGCCTGTAATGGAGAAGTATGAGTTCCACTGATGCTCAACCAAGACATCTTCTCTTGGAAATTACAGTCAGGAGACAGTGTGGTGCACAAGGTTGTGCCCCAGCTTCGTGTCTTACATACTGTGTGTTCTTAGGCGATGTTAATTCCAACATTTTCACATGAATTATTTCAGATGAGAAGTGAAACATTTTCTACTCACATGTTAAGATTGGTGGAAGGCTTTTTAATCATCCTTCTTTTTAATTTTTTAATTTGCTTAAATTTCAAAAACAATAAATTCATTTACTCTAACTAATGAAACAATACAACGAACAGCTTATCATTTTCTTCCCACCATTACGTCTGATTCCAGCCATGGCAGGTGTTCATGCCCCTGTGCATATGCCTACACATTTTTCTCCTTGCTAGCAAACACTTATAACATATATCAGTTACCTTATGACCCAGGTTTCCCAGGAAAATCAGTTTAAGTTTGTTTTAGTAGTTTAATCATTAATGATGCTGCTTTTGCTCTCAAAAGTATACAGAGTTGGACAATAGATTACATAGTCACTCTTTTTCAAGGAGTTTTCTTGATTATCTTTAACTTACCTGTAGCTATTAGCATAATGTTGGGCATTTGGTAAGTTATACAAAACAGCAGGTGTTGTTATTAGAATTCCTATTTCTTAGCACCTACCAAATATTTAATAATGCAGCTATAGGGAGAGTGGTTTAAGTAATATCAGGGCTAACAGTTGCATGGATGAAATACTTACTATTAAACATTTTTGATACCTTTTAATGGGTAAAATTTAATATTGCTTATTCAAAGTGGAAAAATTAAACTCTATAATCTTTCATTGATTGTACAATTCCAGGCTTTTATTTTATAATCTTAAACTGAGAATAGAGAGAAAGCCATGTAATACTAAAGTTTTCACATTTCAGAAAAGTTAAATGATGTATTTCAGATCACACATGTTTGGAGTCATTCTCTGCCTCAGCTCTCCATTGAAAATGCACACATACAGTGGGAACCACACAATAACCCCTTCTTTAGGGTATTTTAAAACAGAATGTGATTAGTGTAATTGGTCTCATCTGGTGGTATAACTCACTGCTGTTTTCTTTTTCCTTTTTATTAAAGTCATGGGGGTGACATTGGTTTATAAAGTCGTACGGGTTTCAGATGTACAACTCTATAACACATTGTTTCTATGTTGTACTGTGTGTTCACCGCCCCAAGTCAAGTACTCCTCCCTCACCATTTACTCCCCCTTCACCCTCTTCTACCTCCCTCCACCCTTTTTCCTTCTGGTATTTGTAACTTTTTGTTCTATTAGAGAAGGTAGGTGTTTTCAAGCTAGCAAGCAAATCTAGAAACATGAGGAAGAAGGGTCCACCTGCCCATCCAGGCAGACAGCAGGGGCAGCCACTTCACTTAGCAAGCCTTTCCAGGATTCAAATCTCCTGCAGGCCAGGGTTTAGTGTGTGCTCCCTACCTCCCCAATTTACCTCTGTCCTCCACCTCCCCAATAATCACGGAATAATTTTCATAAAAATCAAAGAGACAGAAGTTTATGAAACAAGTTGATACTGTAATTTACAAAACATAATCATTTCTCTACCTGCTGCTTTCTTAAGTTTTCATAGTCAATTTAGACTCCAACTATCATATTTTATATGTAGTAAAGGCAATGCAAAAAGGTAAAAAGCTATTCAAAGGGTACATGTGCTTCATTGAAATGGATAAGAGGATTTTTTTTGCAAAAATCAAAAGAAGAGATATAATCAGAAACTTATAGGTGAAGAGCTCATTTTGTTTTGAAATGGGGTATATTTCTTCAGTAATTCTGCAGGTTTACTGTCATTGTGATTAAGCAGACGAGCCATGCTATTGAAGTATAAATAGCAGATATATTTGAAGTTCATATAAGAGGAATATAAAATATGCAATCCTTGATGATATAAAATGAAAGAAAATGGAGAGAGCAAGTATCAATATTTCAAAGATAGAGAAATAGTGAGAGAAACAAAGATCCTTATGAGGAATTTTTCAACAGGTTCGAAAGTTCAGATAAGAAAAGCCTCTCGAAATGTAGATGGTCTGTGGAACTATACTCTAATTTCAAAGGAGCTATTGTTTTATTGTTTTACCTAGCTCTCTCTATTTTTTTAAGGCAAAATGATCTAAACTCTTTTTATAAAAATGCTTGATGTTTAAAAAAAGCTTGATGTTTTTTGACTGGTTATTCTTGAACATTAGCTACATTGTTCAATAACTTTAAAAAGCTCAACAATATTAAATACAAATATATTTATTAAATAAATCTGTACAAATTTATCAGTATGCTCTAGATTTTGACACATTTATATATTAGATATTGTATAAACACTAAAGATCTTAGTAAAAACGATAGTTTTAGTCAAAAAGAATGAGTTCAAGCAGAGGTTTTAAACCTCTTTTTATATTTTTCTCCTTGATTAAAGTTTTCCAAATATGACTAAGGAGAATTTTGGGGTTTCTCAGAGGGTGAGGTGGTGGGGAAGTTTTGGAGTGGTAACCACATGAACTATAATATTTGTTAATATTTATTGGACACTTAACATAGTTCAAGTATGTATTTAACATATAATATATATTTTGTCTCATTCAATCCTTTAATCATTCTATAGCATGTGATTTCTTCTTTAATATTAAATGGATTAAAATAGGCTACTTTCATTTTATAGTCAAGGAAACTGAAATCAGGTCCAAGGCAATAAAGATTAACTGCTGGAACTAGATCCGGATAGTTTGGCCAGATCCCATTTCTTTATTATGTGAGTTAGTTATATCAGAATAATTATATCAAAATTATTTGGTATAATTCTCCACATTCTACAGAAAGACCAGCATACATAGATGTTTAGCAGTCATCCAACTCCACTGTTACCACATCCCATTTTCTTTCCAATACCACAAAGAGTGTGAAAAAAGATTTTGTTGTCACTTTTTTTGCATAGTAAAATGTATCTGGATATTTACCAAAATCAATAAAGACTCATGTTTTAATAATTGTTTATTAAGGTACCTTTATTTTCAACATTTTGAATGTATATTATCCATCAACGTACACATATATGTGAGTATATATATGGTATGCATGTGCACATATGTATATATTTTTTACATGCACATATGTAAAAACCAATGACTATCAGGCTGTCTCTGCTCTGACTTTTTGGCACAGGAAGAGGGAATTGGTTGAAATTGGTTGAAATGGAATTGGTTCAGTCCCTAATAGCTGTTGTCTTATCCTCCCTTCAGTCATTGGGTTCATCAGGCTCTGTGATACCAGTCACCTTCAATCACACTGGAGTATGTGGTCGATGTTTGACTTTATGTGGACACCAATACATATGTCACCAATCTAACTTACCCAAAGGATCTATTGTTCATCTTTTTTGCAGGTAAAATGAACTAAACTCTTTTAATGAAAACCCTTGATGTTTTGTGACTGGTTATTCTTGAAAATTAGCTGCATTGTTTAATAATTCTTAAAAAAGAGCTACCGGATCTTCCTAAATGTATACCCTACATTAGTTTTTAGACAAGCGTTCTAATTATTCATGACTTTAGCCTTTTTAGATAGCATTTCATCAGTCATTATTTATAATGTGTTTAATAAGTGCAGTATTATAGAAAAAGATAACCACACATTTTTGCTATATAGTTATATTTTCTGTAGAAGTAATCAAGGAGAAAGAGCAAACAGTACCAAATTTGGTCAAACTTATGACAAATATATGCAATGTAGTTTTCGTATATATGAGTAACAATGAATATTGCCAACTATAGTTCTGTTCAGATGTTGATAAGCCAGCAAACAAGTGTTAGAATGCTATTCCAAAGAACAGAATATAAAGAACACTCACATAGTCATAAACACTCTTCAGTTTCAATTTTAAGTCCAGCTCTTTCTTGGGCAAGTGGGCTCATCCTGCTGAGCTTTGGCTTCTTGTGAACAAAATGGAGATAAAAATACCAACAACTACTTTCCCACTATACTTTGGGTCCTATAGTAAGGCCTCGTACATGGTCACTAAATTTTACTGCAGTAAATAAGTGGGTTTATTTGTATTTAAGTAAGTGCAACTCCAATATGTTACTTGTAAATTTGTTTCTTCTGAATGTACATTTTCTTCTATAATAAGTAAATGCAGATTCCCAAATATCTAATACTATTTACAGTTGTTATTTACCATCTTGTCCAATATAAATGTCTTCCTACTCATGTTTTCACTGTCAGAATTATAACATCGTCTCTTTTTCAACATCTGGAAAGTTATTTTGCTACAAACTGATTACAGTCTTCAGGACTACCTGGATTTCTATAAATGAATAACTCAAATAGAAAATATTTGATTACCAGAATGACATTAATTTGAGCTCAATCATAAGGTACATTTTCAAAGATGTAAGGTGACTGCCCATACAGTAGAGGTCGTGAACTATTTTTTATAGCCTAAAATGTCAAATCCTTCCATTATAGTTAAGAAGATTAATATAAAAGAAGGTCATATGCCAGCATCTAATTTATGAGAATGTGATTTGTATTAATCTAAATCATTGAAATTATGGCACCTTACCAATTACTCCTGCTATAAGGGTATCATCATTTAACATATTCAATATTGATAGGATATTATTTAAAAGACTACTTAAAATATGTTATAATATATAACCAGATTATTTAATATTGTCAGAATTACATAAAGGAAAGGTATAAATGAGTGAAGTATTCCATGTTTCTCAGAGCAATTTAGGTTAACATAAATATCTAAATTGTCATAAAATTTCAGAAAAACCCTTAAAGAGGTAATTTTTTCCAGCACGTGGGTGAGCCATCTTGGAAGTGGCTCCTCCAACCCCAGTCAAGCCTTCAAATGATGCAGTTTCAGTGGAAATTAATACTGAAGCCATGTGACAGACCTGGAGTCTGAACAATCCAGTTAGACCATGTCTGGATTTGTGATCCTCAGAAACTGTGTGAAATAAAAATACTTTGTAGTTAAGAATAAACCTAACCAAGGAGCTAAAAGACCTGTATTCAGGAAACTACACAACACTGAAGAATGAAATTAAGGAAGACACAAACACATGGAAACATGTACCATGTTCTTGGATTGTAAGAAATAACATCATCAAAATGTCCATACCACTCAAAGCAACTTACAGATTCAATATAATCCCTATTAAAGTACCAAGGACATATTTCACAGATATAGAACAAAAGATTTCAAAAATTTATATGGAACTGTAAATGACCCCAAATAGCTGCTGCAATTTTGAGAAAGAAAAACAAAATATGAGGGATCACAATATCTGATACCAAACTGTGCTACAAAGCCACTGTAATCAAAACACCCTGGTACTGGCATAAAAACAGACACATAAATCAATGGAACAGAATAGAGAGCCCATTGAGGCCAAGTCTCTATTATCAACTAATATTTGACAATGGGGGCAGAAGCATAAAATAGAGTAAAAATACTCTCTTTGACAAATGGTGTTGGGAGATCTGGACAGCTACATGCACAAAAAAAAAAAAAAAAACACGACAACAACCCTTGATCACCATTACACCATACACAAAAATAAATTCAAGGTGGATAAAATACTTAAATATAAGTTGTGACACCATAAAAGTGCTAGAGGAGAACATAGGCAGGAAAATCTCAGATATTCCATGAAACAATGATTCATTGATATGTCCCCTAGAGCAAGGGACATAAAGGAAATAATAAACAAATGGGATCTTATCTAGATGAAAAGCTTCTGCATGGCTAAAGAAAGCAGCATTAAAATGAAAAGAGAACCAACCATATGGGAAAACATAATTGCCAATGGTACCTCAGACAAGTGTTTGATCTCCAAAATATATAAAGAACTCATATGACTCCACTCCAGGAAGTCAAACAACCCCCATTAAAAATGAGCAAAGGACTTGAACAGATACTTCTCTAAGGAGGACATACAAAGGGTCCAGAGACATGTGAAAAGATGCTCAGCATCACTAGCCATCACAGAGATGCAAAGTAAAACCACAATGAGATACCACTTCACACTGGTGAGAATGGCCATCATAACCAAATCAACAAACAACAAGTGCTAGTGAGGTTGTGGAGAAAAGGGAACTCCAGTGCACTGTTGATGGGAATGCAAACTGGTGAATTCACTGTGGAAAACAGTATGTGATTTTCTCAAAAAACTAAAAATGGAATTGCTTAAAAATGGAATTAAAGAAGAAAAAACTAAAAATCGCATTTCAGTTCTGGGATTATACCCAAAGAACACTGAAACACTATTTCAAAAGAACCTATGTACCCCTACGTTAATAGCAGCACAATTTACAATAGCCAAGTGCTGGAAGGAACCTAAGTGCCCATCAGTAAATCAGTGGATCAAAAAACTGTGGTACATTTACACAATGGAATTCTATGCACCAGAGAGATATGAGCCCCTATTTTTTATGACAGCATGGATGGAACTGGAAAGCATTATGCTGAGTGTAATAAGCCAGGTGGTGAAAGACTAATACCATATGATCTCACCTATAAGTGGAACCTAATCAACAAAACAAACAAGCACGCAAAATATACCCAGAGTCAGTGAAATGAAGAACAAACTGACAATAACCAGAGGAGAGTTGGGAGGGGAAAAGGGGGAAAAGAGGAAGGGGTTTTTAGGAACATGTATAAAGGACCCATACACAAAACCAAAGGCTGGTAGGATCAAGGGTGGGGAGTGGGGGTAGCTGAGGTGGGGGGAGCGGTGGAGGGGAAATGTAGACAACTGTACTTGAACAACAATAAAGAGTAGTTTGTAGTTGTCTTAAGCTGCTAAGTTTTGGGGTCATTTGATTTGCAGCAACAGACATCTAATATACCCTTCTCAACTGGGTTAGTCACTTTTATTGAAAACTTTTACTTCAATAATTGAAATGACTGAAATTTAACATCAGTGTGAATTCTTTCTCTATCTCATTGCAAGCTACCAACATTCTCACAGATAAATAGTACATTTTGATAATGGACTTTTGGATTTAATCTTTCTTCCTAGGGTCTCAGGAAGAAGAGAGATGGCTAGCCTGGTGGTGGTGATGAGGGTTTCGCTAGAATTACAGTGACCCTCTTCTGAAGAGTGTGGGAGATGAAGTTAGGGGAAATGATTACTAAGGTAAGATACCTAATGCTTTAACTGAATGATGGAAATTGTTGAACATTTGAGCTTAATAAGTCACCTAAAGAATAAATTGAAAAAAACTGCATTATTCTAGCAAAATAACAATTATTAGTTTAAAAGATAAAGATATTGAATATATCAATTAAATCCATCTGATCTAGCATGTCATGTAAGGCCACTGTTGTTGGTTTTCTGTATGGAAGATCTATTCATTGATGTCATAAGGTGTTAGTATCCCCTGCTATGCCTGTATTACTGCACATCTCTCCTTCTATGTCCATCAAGATCTGTTTTATATATCTATATGTTCTTGTGTTGGGTGCATAAATGTTTAAAAGGGTCATAGCCTCTTGTTAGATTAATTCGTTTATCTTTATTTAGTGTCCTTTATTATAGCCTCTGTTTTAAAGTCTTTATGTTTGATGTAAGTATTCCTACCCCGGCACTTTTTTTAATTTCCACCACCATGAAATATCTTTTTCCACCCCTTTACTTTTAGTCTGTGTATATCTTTTTGGTTCTACAGTGGATGTCAAGACAGCCTATAGATGGGCTGTGTTTTCTTATCCATTCAGCTCCTCTGTGTCTTTTGACTGGAGCATTTAAGCCATTTACATTTAAAGTGACTATTGAAAGGTCCATAGCTATTACCATTTTGTTCTTTCTAGGTATGTGCCCCCCTTTTTTTCCTTCTTCTTCTTCTTCTTCTTCTTCTTCTTCTTATTATTATTATTATTATTATTGAAAATTGTTTAATATTTCTTATAATACTGGTTCGGTGGTAATAAACTTTATTGGCCTTTTCTTGAATGGGAAGCTCTTTATTTCTCCTTCTATTTCAAATGAAAGCCTTGCTGGGCAAAGTAGTCTTGATGGTAGGTCCTAGCTTTTAATTGCTTGGAGTGTTCCATGGATATCCCTGTTAGCCTGACCTGTTCCCATTGAAAAATCAACTGACAGTCTTATGGAAGTGCCCTGGAAGGTAGCTAAATGTCTTTCTCTTGCTGTTTTTAAGGTTTTCTCTTTGTCTTTAACCTTTGCCATTTAATTATGATGTGTCTTGGTGTGGGCCTCTTTGGGTTCATCTTATTTGAGACCTTCTGCACTTCCTGGACTTGTGTGTCTTGTTCTTCCATCAGGTTAGGGATGTTTTCAGTCATTGTTTCTTCTAATAGGTTTTTGATCTCTTGTTCTATCTCTCCTGCTTCTGGCACTCCTATGATGCAGATGTTGTTATATTTCTTGTGTCCCAAAAGTCCCTTAAACTGTCCTTGTTTTTTAACAATTCTTTCTTTCTTTCTGCTGCTCTGACTTGGTGTTCTCTTCTACCATGTACTCCAAATCAATGATTCATCTAACCTATTTCATATTCCTTTTATATATTCTTCATTTTAGATATTGTAGCTTTCTTTTCTGACTGGTTCTTTTTTATGGTTTCTCTTTCCTTTTTCATGCTTACTATTTCATTAAGTTCTCACTGATTTCACCATTCTTCCTCTAAGTTACTTGAGTGTCTTTATAAACATTGTTTCGAACTCTAGATCTGCCATATTGCTTGCCTCCATTTCATGTAGCTCTTTTCATGGAGAACTCTCCTGTTCTTTCATCTGGGCCATGTTTCTTTTTCTCCCCATTTGTGTTTGTTTCTATGTGTTAGGTGAATCTGCGACATCTCCCTACCTTGGGGGGTGGCCTTATGTAATAGGTGTCCTGTGGGGCTCAGTAGTGCAGTCTCCTTGATCACCTGAGCTAGGCACCCCAAGGATGTTCCTTGTGTGTTATGTGACTTCTTTTGTTACAGTGGAGTTTTGAATGTTGTTGGCCTCTTTATGGGTGGAATTGATTCTTGCGTTGGCTGTGAGGATCGACCCTGACCACAGTGTATGAACTGTTGTACTATGGCTAACTTCACAAAGCAAAATTAACCCAGCATGGTCTATTGCTTGAAAAGATGTGTCTTTGTATGGTCTTCTTGTGGAGCTATTTGAGTCATGCTCTAATGTAGTCTGAAGCCTGCCACTGAGTATGTTGGTAATGAGGACTTTTGAGAGGAACCCTGGTGCAGGTCAATGTCCAATGATGCTTGTGACAAGCCCTAGGCTACCTATTTGGAGCTACAAAGCAATTCAGTTTTTTGGCTGCCTCTGCTGGGTTTGCATGGACAGTCACCAGGCTGTGCACCAAGGCTTCCACCAGTTCTGAGCCCAGGGGCAGATTAGCAAAAGGTTCAAGGTACACCGAGATCTGGTTTTGCTTGCTGGCTGCCTGTTAGGCTCAGTCACTGAAAGAGCCTCTGCCAGTGTGCAACAGGCATGTGTAGATTCTCAGTAAGTCATAAGGTAGGGGCGAGTACTGTTCGATAGTTGATATTCACAAATTCAAACTCAGCACAAGTACTAGGCTTTGGGCTTTTCCAGAAAAGTCTCGGGCTACACCAAAACCAGTGTCACTTGCCTGGGGCCTTTGGATCTTTGTGGTAGTACAGGGTTTCAGGGAGACTTCAGGGTGAGGCCAGCAGAGTTCATCAGACTAAATAAATTAAGATTTGGCCATGTGGAAGAAGGGCTCTGCACAGAACCAGTGGTGCTGGTTAGGAGTGCAAGGGAAAAATGGCCCTAACACCAGTGCCACAAAACTCATCCCCCCGTCTGTCTCTGCCAACCCCTGCTTCTGCCCCAGCCTCCTTGAAGAAAGGTCCTTCAAGAATACCATATAACTTCACTTATATGTGGAATCTAATGAACAAAAAAAAAAATGAAACAGATTCATAGATACAAAGAACAGACTGACTGCTTTTATAGGGGAGGCAGTTTAAATATGCTGGGTGAATAGGTGAAAGGTTTAAACAAACAAACAAACAAACAAACAAACAAAAAACTCGTAGGCACTGACCACAGTATGGTCATTGCCAGAGGGAAAGGGAGGGGGGGAGATAAAAGAATTACACTCTTTTAGAGGAGAGGAATGGAAATGATTTTGGTACTGAACACACAATGCGATATACAGATTATGTGTTATAGAATTATACACCTGAAATCTATGCAATATTATTAACCAATGTCACTACATAAATTAATTTAAAACAAAAAGAAGAAAGATATTGAGTTTTTGTATTATGTGTTATCTTCCTCGATATTTGATATTTATGTTTACAATAAAAATACAGGTATATCATCTTTTAAATAGACAGGATTTCAAGGCACTTTCTGTGCAGCAAAACCATCTGGATAATTTTCATCTTTTAAAATTTAGTTCTAAAACAGAGAAAAATGCGAAGTTGTGACTTCTTTTATATTCTCTTTTAATATTGTTTGGTATTTATTTTCATGACTGTTAGCACCTAAATTTATTTATTTTTCCTCATAAACAAAGTACAGACTATAATCCTCATCAGAATGCACAAAACCAATTAATTCTACTTCAGAGCTACAATAAAAATGTTGCATCTTGCTTCTTACATATAGCAACAATAAAATGTTTTATATTTTATTAGTGCTCAAAGTTGTATCAGAGCAGTGTTGCTATTTTATAAAAGATAAAAAACACTGACTTTGGGATTCCAATTCTAGCACTGACCTTCATGACTGCTTTTATATATACTAGCAAAGTGACCTTGGACATGTCACTTGAACTTTATGAGTCCTGTTTTTACTTCTCTATAAAAGCGGGATAATAACTTGCCTTTCTTAACTATCTAATTACTGGGAATGTCAAAGTATATAGTGGATATTAAAACACTGTCAAAATTAAAGCTGTACTATTATTATTATTGTTACTATTACAGTTCTCTTGTTTGTTTTTAGCATGGCTTTAATAAAAAGCAGTTGCATTTTAAAGTAGCTATTGACAATCAGCCAGGCAGTGAGAGACAAATATCATATGATCTCATCTATAAGTGGAACCTATTCAACAAAACAAACAAGCAAGCAAAATGTAATCAGAGACATTGCAATTAAAAACAATCTGACAGTAACCAGAGGGAAGGTGGGAGGGGATATAGGAGGAAAGGGGGGAAGGGTTTTCAGAAACAACTATAAAGGACACATGGACAAAGCCAAGCAGGGTAGAAGCAGGGGAGGGAAGAGGGGATGGCTGGGATCAGGGTGAGTGGTGGCGGGTAGATGCAGACAATGTACTTGAACAACAATAAAATAATTTTTAAAATATGTCACAATAAATGATACTGTAGCAATTAATAGGAACAGGTAACATAATAATTTACAACATTGACACTGATTCTGAATTAATATTACTGGGCATGTGAAATATTTAAGAGCACAGTTAAGGTTACCTGACGAAACAGTCATTTGATTATTAAGTAATATAAGATATATTAGTCATGTTAGTTGAACAATGTTGAACAAGTTAAAAATGACATTTATACCAGAGTGGAGGGGTTAAGTGTGAATCAAACTCATATTGCCAAAATAGGTACCTGGTATGTTTTATGGATAAAAATAATTTTATAGTTTATTCACACTAGAAATATTCTTCTTCATGTAAATCCCTGTGTTGTAAAGTCTATCACAATTTTTGTGATGCATTTATTTGGTATTAATAATATATTAACATAAGAGTTTTGAAAATTTAGGTATATTTCATTGCTAAGAAACTACAGTTATTAGGAAAAATAGTGGGAAAAAAGAGAGTCAATTAAAAGTGAGTGACATTTACAAATGTAAACAGAATTATGGAGAAAAGGAAGAACTACATCAGATCAAAATTAATGTAACCCTTCCTTAAACTGAGATTGTTTTTCTACACCTTTAATTCTTAACTGACTATAAATTAAAGCTCTAAACAGTGGGCAAATTTCAGAGCTGGAGCTAATATTACTGAATAATCTGTTTGAAAAATGCTTCTTTTTCAAAGTATTACTTAAAGTCTGACATGTGGCCTGAATTTTTTCACCACATGGGCTTTTCTCCTCCTGGTGTTACTTCAGGTTAGTAAAGTTGAAAGATTCACTCTATTCGATTCCAACACAAATAAACCGTCCTCAGAGGAAATGTAGGTATGCAGGCTGGATGGACTGGCATAGGCGTCACTGACTCTATGGCACAGAATGAATCCTCATAACATTAATTCTCATTAATTTGACATCCTCATAACATTAATTCTTTTGAAGAAGAAAGAAACTAGTTCAAATGTTTTGTGTTAGATTAAAAATTTGTACTCTATTTGTCCATTCAAAGTTTTACTTATTTTCAGTCAGTTTTGTTCAAAACAATTTTTAAATCAGGAAACTGATGCTTCCTTCCTTATCCTCAATTAATAATTATTAATATCTGATGATTATATTGATAGGGAAAATATAAATGATATCACTGTATACAATGAGTCCTTTTTCCCTGGCTGTAATTGGCTATTAAATTATATTTCATATGCATACTACTGAGATTTTTCCTTTATTAGCTATTTGTTACTCTGAAATGAGGGGCAGCAAATGCAATATAACTGTTTTGTAAATATATATTTTTATAGTATAGACATTTAACAAATCAGAAAGGCATATCACTTTAATTAATGTGGTGCCATTGATTTTGATTCATAAAATACACAGTTAAATCTTCTATTTGCTATTGATAACTTTTAATTTGGACAAATTATCTAAACTCTTATTTTCATCATCTGCAAAATGAGACTCGTGAGTACATAGCTCACAAGCCACTGCAAAGATTAAGCTGAAAAAAGTCGATAAAACACTGCTTTGCAAATCGTGAAGATCTACAGAAATGTTTTGTTTTTGTCATATTACTATTAGGTGGGTACATAAATAATTGGACGTGACAAATGCAAAGAAGAGAAGCCAGTCAAACATAGGTAGAGTCAATCCATTCTGATACTTGCATATAATTTGCATTGCTTTGGACTAACTCGAGTGAAAGATAAAAGTAAGGAAATGACCAGAGAGAACTGTGGTGAGCTACTTAGAATGAACAAAACAAGGCTCCCTGTTTGCTGCTACTCAAAATACTTGTCAAGTAAGAGCACTATTCAGGAGACAACAACAAAATAGCTTCCACTTATCTTCCTTGTCTATGGGATCTTTTTACTATGTTCAATGGTAAATTTAAGCTTTTGACTCTTCAAAACAGAACATGCAATTTCCCCATATCCCATTCCCTTGAATGCTGGTTTCCAAAGGTCAGTCTGTGAAGGGAAACGTAGCAAGCAGGATAAGCATGCTCACTGTCTTCTGGGTAGAAGCAGAAGCTTCAGGAATTTCCTCTGTGGGGCCTTGGCACATCTTGCTCTGCACTTGGGACAGATGGAAAACCAGTTGCTATGCATCATTATAGTCTTACAGGTAATTGTGTTGACAGAGTGTGAGGATAGTGTGTGGTAGGACACACTTGGTTCACACGGACTGAATTCTGACAAGACAGTGTCCTATCTGACTTAATGAATGTGAAGCAATTGGGATCTTGATTCTTATGAGTCACAAAGTGAATTTTATTCCAAATAATCTCACCATTGTGTGTCTAAAGAGTCCTGGAGTTTTATGAAGATACTGACAGAATTTAACAGAGTCACTCATTCCATCCTCAGGAATGAGACCTACAGTTTACACAGCCTTGTAAAAAAGGAAACTGTAATGTATGTAAAGTGCTTTCTTGTATTACTGTCTTTTCTTTCCTATTAGACAACTCACGTAGTAATAGACAATTTGGGGGCTCAGGGCATAGTCTCATTTATTCTGGTTTACTTTGTATCTCTTGGTTCTCTTGCCCCAGGTCATCTGTATTGTATTGCTAGATCTTGTTTCAGTAACATTATTAACTCAAGAACAATATTAACTTTCAAAGACTTCGTTAATTTATTTCTCCAGAAATTTTGGCTGTCTTTTAGAGTGCTGCAAATTTCAGACAATAACCTAGGCTTTGTTATTCTTTGTTTTCTTCAATAAAGCAGTCTCTCCTGGAGTGATATTTTGATTTGTTGTAGCATTGTTTGGAACGTTTAAAGGAAGGTCTTTGTTGGGACAATATGATCCATTCATTTAATATTTACTGAACACCTATTATGTGCCAAGCATAGCAGTAAAGGAAACAAACAAAAAACCATCTTGGAGTTTATCTTCTAATTGGGGATAAACAAAAAGCAAATAAATATCTAAAAATATATGCAGGTGCTAAGGAGGCAATCAAGAGCAATAAAGAGGACAACCTTGTCTTGTTCCTGATCTTAGTGGAAAAGATTTTAGTTTTTGCCCATTGAGTATGATGTTGGCTGTAGGTCTCTCATATATGGTCTTTATTATGTTGAGGGATGCTCCCTCTATTCCCATTTTACACAATGGAATCCTATGCAGCAGCAAGAAAGAAGGAGCTCCTACCTTTGCAACAGCATGGATGGAACTGGAAAGCATTATGCTAAGTGAAATAAGCCAGGCAGTGAAAGACAAATACCATATGATCTCACCTTTAACAGGAACCTAAGTAAAAAACAAACAAGCAAGCAAAATATAACCAAAGACACTGAAATAGAGAACAGGCTGACAGTGACCAGAGGGGAGAGGGGAGGGAATTTCAGGGGAAAAGGGGAAGGGTTTGCAGGAACAAGTGTAAAGGACACATACACAAAAACAAGGTGGGGGTGGAAATGGGAGGAAGGTGGGGAGGGCTGGGGCAGTGGGCTGGGATGGGGATAAAAGGCAGAAAATTGTACTTGAACAACAATTAAAATAAAAAATTTAAAAGAGCAATAAAGAAAAAGAAAGGGATGTGCCAAGATGTGGGGATTCAAATAGTTAGTCAGGGATGACCTGCCTGCTAATGGAATGTTTGTGCAAAGATTTGAATGAAGTGATAAAGACAGGTGGATACCTGAGGGTAAGAACCCACAGTAAAGGGATATAGCATGAAAAAATCTCTGAGGTGGGAGTATGTGTGATACTCCAGAAGAACTGCAAGCAGGTCAGTTTTGCTAAAACAGAACATTCAAGAAGAAATGTAAAAGGAAGAAAAATTAATGAAATAACAGAGTAAAGAGTGCTATGTAACTTTTGTAGCTCTGTATGAGCTTTGCTTTTACTCTCAATGATATAAAAGGCTATTGACTGGTCTTGACCAGAATGTTGGCATCATTCATTTATTTGCCAAATCTTTATTGTAAGTCTTATGTGTGTCTGACACTAATCTAGGTAATAGACATACATCGATAATCCAAGAGACAGGAATTCCAGCCATATTAGTAAATACATTCTAGTGGTTGAAGAGTATATTGTTTGTTTATTTTCCCTGCTGTAACAAATTAGCATAAATTGTATGGATTCCACAAGGGACATTTATTGCCTTACAGTTGCTAGGACAGACATGTGCCACTGAGCTAATATCAAAGTTTGGGAAGTGTGTTGTTTTTTTTCTGGGGGCTGTAGGGTAAAAATCTTATTCCTTCCCTTTTCCAGTTTCTAGAGGTCGCCCTTTTTCTCTGACTCAGTCCACACCACCATCTCCAAAGCATCAATACCTGGGCTAGTTACTTCTTTTGTTTTTAATGACCCTTGTGACTCTCGATAATTGGGGACACTTGATAATCGAAAATAATGTCACAAATTTTAGATCAGTTGATTTAGAATCTTAACATCATCTCATCTGTAACCTTAACTTCCCTTGCTATGTAGTTACAGATTTTGAGGATTAATATGTATAGACTTCTTTCTGGGAGATCATTATTCTGGATACCAGAGGAATGGAATAAATGTAAGGCTTATGGTAATGATGACATGCTGACAGCTCTGTTAGAAACAGGTATAAGAGGAAGGCTGCTAGCCAAGAGCTTAGTGACTGCATAGCTCACATGGGTTTGCCTGCCAGCCAGACTGGAGTCAACCACATAGCAGGGCTGCATATTTTTTTTTTCCTTTTGAACTTGCAGTCGGGGGCAAAGGTATCTTGTTGTAACTATAACTTTTTGTGCTGTGTTCCAGGGAAAGCTTTGTCAAAATAGCTGAACATTTTAAATGGGCATATTTTATTTAGCTCAGTAGTTGACCGTGGAAAATATTAGAATGCTTAAGAAAGAAAAAACCCTTTTCAATGGAAAATTATATTCACATAGTCTAGTAAATTCACTTTGTATCATATTTAAGTAAAATCTAAACACCTTATCCTTGTCTCCAGCCTTTGAAGTTTCCATTTCTACCTGCCCCTTTCCTTTCAGTTTTCCATTTGCTTGCCTAACGTCAGTCAGAGCAGCCCTCTTCTGTCCCTGAAACATGCTGAAATTCTCCTTGCCTTCTGGAACACTCTTCTCCAAGAACTGTTCATATTTTGGTTCTTTCCTGATACGTAATCCCCAACTTAAGTTAACTGCTCACTAGTCACCCACTGATCTTCAGAGGGCTTTTTAAACCACTGAATATAAAGTTTCTCCACTCTGTCCTCTTTTTTTAAATGACCTTTACTTCCATATTATTTTTCTTTTAAGCATTTTTCACTGATATTTCCTGTATATATATTTTTAATAGTCTTTCTCCCTATCCTTAAGGTAAGTTGTAGCCGAGCATTGTTATCTCCCTAGTGATTAGAGCAATGACTGACACATATTAGATGCACAAAATGAATATTTTAATGGATGAATGAAGTGTTGAGAATTTTGATCATCTGTATGATCATACATATAAATGTATATATGTATATGTATATAGAAGTAAATATTCTAAAATTGTTAAGTGCCTTATTTTCTTTTGTCCCAAAAGAAGGAAGTATGAAAGAAATAACTTCTCTGCTGTAATCACAGATAGGAAAAGGAAATCAAGGAGAAAATGGAAGCAAGTAAATGAATAAGAAGTATAATTAGGAAACTAGTTTCAGGCCCTGGTCTAAGCATACATTTTCCTATTACTGTACAATACACCTTCAACTAAGATCTATCTAGTTGGATGAAGGCGGGGCAAAGTAAATATTTATCAAATAAATTATTTTTCCTTACCTGATATTGTTATTCATTAGTGGTAAACTACATTTATCTGATTTTATCTAATTTTATAAATGTTGTTTGTGGCAACTGAGAAACAAATACAGCTGTTTTCAGTGGCTTGCTTAATGTTTAAATTCCTTAAAATGAAGTGTTCGAATTATGATTTTTGTAGAATAATCATCATTGGCATTCACTTAGTATCTTAGAAAAGGAAGTTTACTTGCACATTGATATTTAATTTTCACAAAATTCCTGTGAGAGAGGAATATGAAGACACTGTCTTCATTTAATAGAAAGGGTAAGTGACTGCTTTACTCCCCTGAGCTGCAGGGAACCTAGGCAGAACCAGACCCAGTTGGTGAGCTGCTAAATAGGATACTCTTCACCGACAGTCTTCACATACTGTGCTTTGCAAACTGTGAAGTACTAGGTAAGTATTAGTTTTTGTTTGTTAAGCATGTACCTGCAACCACATCTTTCAACATCATACTATGTGTTATTCTAATGAGTAAAATATTTAAGATAAGGTGTTCATTAGCTATTCTGCCCTATTCCACAAAATTCATTTCCAAAATGTACCCAACAAAGATTTTATTTTATTTTTTTTATGGTTGTTCAAGTACAGTTGTCTCCATTTTCCCACCACCACTTTCTACCCGCCCCAACTTCCCACCCTCAATCCCTCCTGGCTTTGGCTTTGTCCCTGGGTCCTTTATACATGTTCCTTGACAACCCTTCCCCTTCTTCCCCCTGGGAACCCCCTCCCCTCTCCCCTCTGGTTACTGTCAGTTTGTTCTTTATTTCGATGTCTCTGGTTATATTTTGCTCACTTGTTTGTTTTATTGATTAGGTTCCACTTATAGGTAAGATCATACGGTATTTTTTCCACTGCTTGGCTTATTTCTCTTAGCATAATTCTCTCCAGTTCCATCCATGTTGTCATGAAGGGTAGGTGCTCCTTATTTCTTCCTGCTGTGTAGTATTCCATATGTGTAAATGTACCACAGTTTTTTGATCTACTCATTTACTGATGGGCTTCCACAACTTGGCTATTATAAATTGTGCTGTTATGAACATTGGGTACATAGTTTCTTTTGTGTTTCAGGGTTCTTTGGGTATAATCCCAGCAGTGGAATTGCCAGATCGAAAGGGAGTTCCATTTTTAATTTTTTTGAGGAAATTCCAGACTGTTTCCCACAGTATGGCAGCACCAGTCTGCATTCCCACCAACAATTTGAAATGTAAAGTGACAATATCATTGTGCTTTGTTAACTGTTCACAGCAAATATTTCCTACTTGTGAGTAGCCAAGTGAATTGTTGCTTCATTTTGTTTTTATAAACAAAAAAAATAAAAGGCTTTATTAAGTAACAATTATTTTGTGTCAGAGATATTGTGATGCTTTACATGTGTAAGTTCCAAAGCCCAAAAACTAAATGACTAAAATATTATTGGTATACTTCACTGGATAATAAAACAAGTGGTGCTCTAGAATTTGCAAAGATCACTTATAATGTTACGCAATATGTTCAGTCGCTTGGAATATAACCTGGAATTTTGTCTAATGTATCCTATGTAAGACTGATTGAAATATGTAGATTTTGTGTTTTACTTTGTTTTTGCTTGCTTACAGTCCTCCTACTTTTAATAGCATATAGAAGAGCTGTTTTCTTCATTTTGGACATATGCTAGTTAAATTAGGACTCAAACTAAGATAGAAAAGTATATAAAATTAGCCTTAATCTCTGAAAAAGTAATTTTTACAATTCTTTAAGGATAATCAAAATAAGAGGCAAATAGATAGGATCCACTAATTTTCATAGCTCAGGTTATAAAACATTATAAAAATTTAAATAGCTGAGCAGTAGCCAAAGTTAATTTAATTTAGTTTTTTTCATATTTTAAAAATACATTATTTTGCTTATGAATATAGCATATTATGCTCAGAAAACACACTGACTTTATTTGATGAATTTATTTATCTATTTATTTTGCTCTATGGTTCACATACCATATGTATGTAATTTTTTGTTCCATGTAATTTAGCACAATTAAGATATATCAAATGCATTGTAATTCAACAGCTTGAAACAAAAACAAAAGTACTTAAAATTAAGTTAACCAATACAACAAAATCTATGAAATACCTACAAATCAGTTTAACAAGAAACCAATACAAGCTATATACCAAAAACTATAAAATTTTACAGAAGGGCACTAAGAATACTGAATAAATAACTGAGAGTTCAATCACGTTACTGAATGGGAAGGATTACTATTTCAAATATATGTCTCTGTATCTTCTGTTGATATAGCCAATATATTTTTAATATATCCAAATGATTTGTTAAGTTAATGCTCATGTTCAGCTGGAAAAATAAATACACATGAATATGAAAATAGACTCCTGAAAAAGCAATAAGGAGGAGCAAAATGAAGGAAATGGGTTATACCATATAACCAAACTATATATCAAAGTCACAGCAAATATTAGCAAATATTTACAAATAAATTAGTAGAACTTACTGAAACCTTAAGATATATATATATATCATATATATATTATATATATATAAGATAATTCTTATATATATGAGCTGTAATTCTAAGATATAAGATATATATGTAAGAAATATATATATATATATTTCTATGAGAACTTAGGGATTAAAAGTGACAGGAAACAGATGGCTTATTTTATAAATGATTTTGTGGCAACTAACAATGTACCTGAAAAATAGTTTAAAATTAGGTCTTTATCTCATATTAAATATTTTGATTGATTTATGAGGCTTAAAGAATACTTTAAAGCACAGAAACATTGGCAGAAAACATAAATAATTTCTTTCCAATTTAGTGGTTGAAAATTCTTTTAAGACATGAATGAAACTTAGAAACAATAGAGGGAAAGATAAATTTGACAAAAAATCACAAATACAAAACAACTACAAAAACTCTATAGAGTAAAAAATTCTTGTAAATAAAATTGGAAAGTGTCTTAGTTCAGATCCTCTGAAAGAAAACCCCAAATGAAAATTGGGAGTGGGAGTTCAGACCAGAATACAGGAGACAATGTGGAGAGAACAAGGAGGCCATATGGGTAGGTAGAGTATATAACTTTCAACTGCACAGTTACAAAATAATTTCTGCAAGTCTGATACAGAGTCCTCAAGACACAGTCACAGAGAAAACCCTCAGTTCTCAGTGGAATGGGTCTAAGTATCCCCACCTGCTCAGTCACTGGCTGGGGGCAGCTCTTGGGAGCATCTTATGTAAGTGAAGCGAGCAGTTGATCCAGTGGGGAAACACTAGGACATGAGTCAATATTGTTCCTCACTGAGGGAGACCTGAGGGGCACATTTCAGTTTCTATTTTTTGAAATAGGGGAAAAAGACAAACACAAATCATTAATAATAATATACCCATTAGAAAAGCATAAGGATATGAGCAGATGTTGATGTAAAAAATATGACAAGGGGCCCATCCCCAAAATCAGAATTATCTTCTGGAAGGTGGGCCCCTTGTAGTCCAGACTTCCCTCACTAGGTAATTGTTCTAGGAATCTATCTGAATCAGTGTGCTAGCTGGTGTTATTATGAGAGGCTGCATTCAGTAAAGTTTTCCTGAAGACTCTTTCAATATGTTTGCCCATTTCATGATGGGTGATTTACCAGCACACCTGCCCACACATCAATGAGGTTAGCAGTTATTGACCAAAAACAGTGTGATCCCATGCCCCACCCTCCCTATTCATCCAACCGCTCCCCAAGAGGCTTTTATTTGTTTCCCTGGATGAAAAAAAAAATGTCAAAAGAAGCTTTTTGCCAATGTGGAACCAGTGAAACAAAAAACAGTGGAAGCACTCAAAGGCAATAAAATCGAGGTGTTCAGAAACTGTTTTGAGCGGCGGGAAAAATGTCTTAATAGGTGTATTGCATCAAATGGAAAGTACTTTGAAGGTGACCAAAGTTTAAACACATAAGAATACACAATTTTTGTAAATAAATTCTATTTTGGGGGCCCCCTTTGTACACTTATATTATTAAAAAATCTATGAAAACATGCTTAAATTTTTTAATCAAGGAACTTTTTTCATCAAAGAAAGAAAAGTCAAGTGTCAGTTGAATACAAATTTTCATTCACCAGATTAACAAAAATATTAAAAGATTTACATTTGCTAGTATTTTTTATGACAGTAACCAATTTTGAAGGGTAGCTGAGCCGTAATTCTAAAAATAAAATTAATAGCTTTTTTTTAAATGAACAAGGCAATTTCCAGTTTTCTAGTGCAACATTATTTATGATGGTGAAAATATTTCAGATATCCTAAATGTCCACCACTAAAAGAATGACTAGGTAAAATATTAAAAATTACTCATATTACCCCAGTTTCCAAATCAATGAAAGAGGTACAATTCCCTATTCACTGATTATTTTGGTGTGTGTGGCTGTAGATATGACATTTAAAGCACTCATAATACAAACCCACATATAGTATGTACTCAGTATTTTATAACATTCATTAACATTATGGAATAATATGGAACTAAAAAACAATTAGATACATAAGCATATACTACTGAAATGGAAATAATTCTTGATTTTAATTGACTGAAAAGAGCAAGTGGCAGACAACTGGTAGGTTAGCATGTATATTCATGCTCACTGAGAAATGTCTGAACAGATAGCCTATTAACTGTTCATGGTAATCCACTCTGGAGAATGAGAATAAGTTAAAGATGGGGCTTTCACTATTTATTAAATAAATTCTGTATTTTGACTGTAGTTTAAAAACAGCAGCATTTAAAAATTAACTTATGAGTTTAAGAAAAAAGAACATTGGTAATGTTCCAATAATATAAGAATACATTAAAGTTAACTACTGTACACTTAAGAAACAAACCAATGTGTTTTGAAACTATTTCACTTAAAAACATGTTAAATATAACCCAAATATCATTTACCCAACGTTTTTTCATCCTTTAAGAGAGAATACTTATTTGCTTTTGATTTGTTTTATGTGTTTACTGTGAAGCTTAACATTTTTGCAAATTTGGTATTTCTAGGTCACTATAAGAATGGAAAATTGTAAGTCTAATCAGCAGTTTGTGATGTAGTTTGAAGTTAAAAAGTGAACACAAATTCTGTAACCAAAATTCTTACAGTATTTTTAGCACTACTTTTATCGTATGTTGTTGTATGGGTTGCTTGTGCTGGGCTGACCAATTAAATCAAAAGATTGCTGTAGAACCCAGACAGCACCCACCCCCCTTTTTTATTCTGGAAAATGCTTGCCAAGCCATTTGCTCCAAGCATTTTATGTAAATCATAGCAGCTGCCAGCACGACCAACTGGTTGCATATATGATTTGAACTGACACATCTATAATATTCCATTTATTTGGATACAGTAATTGAAATATGGAGCATTTATGCTCCCAAACTTTCCCAGCAAGAACGCTTTTCTGGTCCTGGCTGGTGTGGCTCAGTGTACTGAGTGCTGGATTGCCAACCTAAGGGTCACTGGTTTGATTCCCAGTCCAGGTTACATGCCTGGATTGCAAGCCAGGTCCCCAGTAGGGGGCACGTGAAAGACAACCACACACTGATGTTTCTTTCCCTCTCTTTCTCCCTCCCTTCCCCTCTCTAAAAATAAATAAATAATTTTTTTAAAAAAGAATTTTTTTTGCAATTTGGTAATTTTGAAGGAATCTCCCTTCTAGTTGCTAAGCTTTTAGCATGTGAATCAAACACGAATCTGACCGTGTCCATGTTTCACAACTTTCCCTGGTCTGTGTGGAAAATAAGAAAACACATAAAAAGAAAAACATGTGGGGAGGTTTGGGAGGGGGGTGAGAAGACACAAGGACAGATACTTTAATGACCTCCAAGTTCCCCATATAATTGTTTCAATTGGAATTTTTTTATGAATTGTAGGATAAGGGAGGAGAAAGGGTTGAGAGTAACACAACTCTTGTTCTCAAGAGAATAGACTGAGAGCTCTATAATAACGGCCGCTTGTTCTTTTGGTCAATGTACCACCTATAGACACACAAAAAAGACGCTTAAGCAAGTTAATGATGCTATGCCTGTGGCTCCCAAAATAAGTAATTATTAATTTATTTGCCAACTAAAGTGTCTGCAGTTTTCATTCATCTTTTGTTTTCAATGTGCTACTGAAAAGAAACTACCCAGCAGTTGCAGTGCCCACAAAACCTAAGAAATGTTACTGGTAAGAACTTTTTAAATTTCATTGATCTCATGTATCTAAGGCATACCAAGATAACAAGTGATGTAAAATGTCTTTTTCATCATAATTTGACACAGACTTACATATAACATTTAGATAATCCTATTCAGTATATAACAAGAAACTGTTTGTAATGACTATTATTAATTTGACAGTTAGCTTGGGAGAGGAAAGAGAAGATTTATGAACTATAAGGCAATTCACGATAATTTGCCCCTTTTATACTTGGTGAAAGGAATTCTAAAGTTTTCCCATGTGCCTACATGTCTTATTTTCTTAGATTTCAATATTTAAAGTCTATAACCATAAAACATAGTTATAATTTCCACATACAAATGTTCATACTTACACATTTTTAATTATAAAATGGAAAAAGGAAATTCAAGTCCTGTTAGAAACTTGAAATATTAACCGTGAAGTCAACTTTAAAAAAAGAATTAAGCGAACATCTGCATAATTTCATCTTTGTTCTCAGACTCCAGTTTTCTCATAATGGAAAAAAAAAGAAGTTGAACAACATACTTTTAAAATTCTTTTTTAGCTTCAAAATATTATGAAGTGATGATTCAAGACATATAATTTAGCAGTGCTGAATAATAATTGCTTCCCTGTTATTTAGAAAGAACATACATCAGTTAATCTTTTTTGAAAAGTATAATTACAGTAAGTGCTTCTACCTTTCTATTATTTTCTTAGTGTAGATTCATAAAGTTGCTCTGACATAAATTTAGCAAGTGACCTTAAAATAATGGGGTAAACAGAACACATGTGAAGTCAAGTTGATAACTAAGATACGTCATTTTTCAGAATTGTGTGATTAATTCTTATTGCTCTTTTGGCTTTCTTAAATTTTAATGTAGTTTATAGATTTATAAATATATACATACGCATGTGTAAGTGTATACATATGTGGGTATGTGCATGTAAACAATAAAAGTGTTCATTTTGACTTAACTAAAGAAAGGCTTTTTCTATTGCTATTTTCTATGAGGAGCACTTAAAAGGAGAATGTCTCAGACTGAAATGGAGTCAACAACGTTCAGTTAACCCTCACAGAAATGCATTTCTCAGTGTTCTGGAGATTGGAAGTCTGAGATCAAGGTGCTTTCACAGCCCGGTTCTGGTGGGAGCCCTCTTCTAAGTTTCAGATGGCCAACTTCTTGTATTCTCATGTGGCAGCCAGAGGTTTGGCCCCCCTCTTTCAGGAGGGCATTACTTCCATTTGTGAGAGCTCTACCACATGACCAAGTGAGCTGCCAAAAACTCCACCTCTAAATATCATATTTGGGATTAGATTTCAACATGTGGATTTGAAGGAAGACAGACATTCAGTCCTTACCATTGTTCTTTCTGCAGATATTTCCAAGAGGCTCCGCTGAGTGATTCTCGCATCTGATTGGCCAAAATTATTTTCCATGGCCACACCTAGGTGCAAGTGTTTTAAGAAGACCAATTTTATCTGGGTATATTCCTCCACCCCCAACAAACTGAGGTTATTAAAAAGACAATGAAAATGGATATCGAGTAAGCAGTCACAAGAATATACCATGACACATATTGCCAGTACCAAGGAAATTAAATGATCTTATTCTCAAAGAAGGATTCCAAATGCAAATTGGCTGGCCATGAATTACTGAAGGGAAGAATCACTCACACTGATGATTAAGTGGTTTCACTTGTGGTTTATCTTTTCTTAATGTACATAATGATGCTCTTCTCTACTGCTTTTTGTAGGCCATTGTTTTTATAGTGAAAAAAGCAGGATAAATTTAGAGAAATGGCATAAAATATATATATGAATGACACGGAAACAGGCTTAATTACATAAACTTTTTGAAAAACTTACTACTTGGAGCTGTTCATTTTCTTTCCTGATGTTACCTGCAGAGTTTGTATACATTTTCCAAGATTTTGCCAGTGAGATTTGTATTTGTTGTCACAACTTGGTGACATATTAAAGTTAGTTGTTATTAACCCTACCTTACAGATGAAAAAAACTGATGTTTGGAGTTACTGGCCCTAGATGATGATCTTTTCTGAGCATATAAAGTTGTAAACTTTCTTAGGGATTAATATAGGAATGTATTAATAATAAAAATTATACTTGTGAATGTGAGTCCCTATTGCACATGAATAGAGAGAACATAACTGTTCAGATACACAAAGATAGGAGTTATTCTGTAAGTGACATGAGGACTGAGGACTATGTCATTAAAAACATGAACAAGTAACCATTACTGAGGTCCGTTGTCCCCCAGCCTCACCTGTGCCATTCAGAACAGCATGCTGCTATTTGGCTAAACTACAAACAATTTATAGTTTATAAATTCCAAGAAAAGTGCAAAATCTGCCTATTATTTATAACTCTATGGATGGTTCAAGCTAGATCTCTATTCCTCTTTTCCTTAATAACCATTGTGATTGAAACATACTAAAAATCATTATAAGAATTTTTAAAAACCTATATTTTTTGAGCTTTGATTATGAACCAGGATAGGAGGCTAGGTCTATTTGATGACAAAGTTATTATTTTTCTGATCAACACCTGAAGATATGTTTTTATTGATTCTAAGAGAGAGGAAGGGAGAAAGAGAGAAACATCGATGGGAGAGACAAACATTGATCAATTGCCTTCCATATGTTCCCTGGCAAAGGATCAAACCCACATCTTAGGTATGTTCCCTGACTGGGGACCAGTGCTCCCACCAACTAAGTCACTTAGCCAGGGCAGTTAGTATTCTCAGTCATCATGATAATCCTGTGTGGTATGCATTGCTATTCTAATTTTTTAAAAGTTTTTATTGAATTTATTGGCAGTGACATTGGTTATTAAAATTATATCAGTTTCAGGTTTACAATTCTATAGTACATCATCTGTCTATTACATTCTATATTCATCACCCAAAGTCAAGTCTCCTCCCACCACCATTTATTACCCCCCTTACATCATTTTCTACCTCTCCCCAGTCCCCTTTCCCTCTGGTAATCACCATACCATTGTACATGTCTATGAACTGATTTTTAATTTTTTTTAATACCCTAACCTTCTCTGCTCAGCCCCTCCAGCCCTTCTGCTCTAAGAGCTGTTAGTCTCTTTTCTGTATCTCTGAGTCTGTTTCTATTTTCTTTGTTTATTTTTTCATTAAATTCTACATAATAAGTGAAATCCTATGGTATTTGCCTTTTTCTGACTGGCTTACTTCACTTAGCATAATCCTCTCCAGGTTTATCCATGCTGTCACGAAGGTAAGATTTTCTTCTTTTTAATGCCTGAGTAGTATTCCATTGTGTAAATGTACTGTAGCCTTTTTATCCATTCATCTACTGATAGGCACTTGGGCTGATTCTAAATCTTGGCTATCATAAATAATACCGCAATGAACATAGGGGTGCATACATGTATATTCTTTTGAATCAGTATTTCTAGTTTCTTCCATTACATTCCCAGAAATGGAATAGCTGGGTCACAAGGAAGTTCCATTTTTAATATTTTGAGGATATCCCATATTGTTTCCACAGTGGCTATATCAATCTGCATTCCCATCAACAGTGCACTAGGATTCCCTTTTCAACACATCCTTGCCAACTCTTGTTGTTTATTGGTTTATTGATGATGGCATTTCTGACAGGTATGAGGTTATATCTCATTGTGCTTTTACATAATTTGCATTTCTCTGATGATTATTGATGGTAAGCATCTTTTCATGTCTATAGCCATCTGTATATCCTTTTTGAAGAAATGCCTATTCAGGTCCTTTGCACATATATTCTTTTTTTTTTTTTGGTGTTACTCTTTCTTTTTAAAGATTTTATTTATTTCTTTTTAGAGAGAGGGGAAGGAAAGGAGAAAGAGAGGGAGAGAAACATTAATGTGTGGTTGCCTCTCACCACACATGCCTCTCACCCCTACTGGGGCCCTGGCCCACAACCCAGGCATGTGCCCTGACTGGAAATGAAATTGGCAATCCTTTCCTTTGCCAGCTGGCACCCAATCCACTGAGCCACACCAGCCAGGGCTGTATTATTCTATTTTACAATAAGGAAGCTGGGGTAGGGGATATAAAGTCATTTGTCCAAGACAGAATTGGGATTCTACTGCAAATCTATAAAGGGTAAACCTTTGAGCTTTTTGTATTACATCTTATAGCCTCCTTACAGTGTTACTCCTCACTAATATTCAGTGATCATCGTCATCATTATCATTATGTCTTCTACATAGGCTCATTTTCTTCCAAATCTCTGAGTAAACTGATACCTTCTTATCAATTTCTCCTTAAAGATACTCCTGGAGGAGAGCACTTGTTTTGGATTGTCCCTTTAAAAAACATTTAAACATTTTTGCAAAGTTTTAGCACATTTTGTTTCATAGCACCTCCTTTTTTATGAGCTTCTTTCCAAATTTCCACTGCCGATACGAGATAACTTAGTTTTTCAAGTTTATTTTCTGCAGAGATGTTAGGCATTGCCTGGGATACACCCACTCCTCCCATCCCCCACAGTTTGCTTACCTGTATCACAATGCTTTTTTTTTTTTTACAGAACTTTATGCTTATATTTTTGCAATACAATAACATCTTTTTGAGTCAGGGATCATTTAGTTGGAAGAAACAGAAATCGTCCATCCAAGTTTGAGTTCATTAGAGTGAGCATCTCTTTATTTGAATAGAGTAGAGAAGACAAACTGTAGCTGACCTTCTTATAGGCATAACTGGAGACAGGGGGTAAAGTCAGGAGATGAGACACGCCTCTTGATGACTGCTTGGCCACTTTTCTCTCCTTATCTTCCAGGCTCTCTCTTTCTTTTCCTCTTTGTGGTCAATTCTTTCTGCTAACGCATGGCTGAATAGATTTGCCTGCTCCAAATCTACGTGACCTAAGTGATCCCCAACATATTTCCTTTGGGCTACATTTTCTGAACCTTACTATTGATCTCCTTGGAAGACAATATGTGGGAAATAAAAGGAGGTTCTGTTTACCCATGGTTCAGCTTTCCCCTTCTGGCATAATCAGCTACAGTCACCCAGAAGGTGTTACAAATAGAGTACCATTAGTGGGAGCTGTTGATAAGAAGTAGTTTCAAAGCAGAGATGTGGTTTTGGCATTCACCCCAAAATTTAGTACTTTGAACACTTAACAGAGTAGCAATGAAAGATAAAATATCCAGCAAGGGAAGCTGAGCAGTACAGTTCATCCATATTCTTTACAATAGCAAAAATTAACTCTCAAATGCTTACCATTTACCAGTGTTTTGCACATCATATTCCTCACACCAATTTTGTGAGCGAGCTATCGTGATTAACATTTTACAGGGAAGGAAGCTAATGGAAATTTATCATTTTCCTCATTTTATAGGGAAGGGCATTACATATAGAAGGAAAATGAAGGAATTATACGGTCTAGAAAAAAACAAATTATTTATACAGACTAGCAAATAGAAAAACGGAGATTTGGACTTAGACCATTGGCTTCTGAATTCACAATCATAAATTTCAAACCACATTGTCTTCTATCACCATTTTTAAGGGAAGTAATTATCTTCTTGCCAGACTTACCAGATGATAGGTCTGTTAACATTATTCAACTTAAAACATTTGGTTCAGTAGTTTAGCATTTTAGAGTTTGCCTCTTGTGTGTAGACATTAAAATGTGGAAAAGTAAAATCAGGCAGAAAGACAAAGTTCTTGTTAATAACAAGACAATTTAAGAAACTATATTTTCAGAAAACTGAGGTTGAAGGTTACTAAAAGCCACTTGAGACAGATGGCTCTTTGGTGGTCTATATGATGCACATTGGAGGTTTCTCTTTTGTTACACTTGAACAAAAATTCAAACCACTAAAACCACCTAGGAAATTGGCACTTGTAATAGGAATAGAGTCAGCTCCTTATCTTGGGAATCCTCTACCATGGAGAAGAGTCATCTCAGAAAAAAATGTTTGAAAAGTCCAAAAGGGAAGGCAATAACTCACAAACATTCTCTATTGAGGTATCATCTCTCTTTAAGAGATTTCCATTTTAAATACAAAATAGTGTTAAGTAATACAATAGAGACTAACTACGAAGGAAAGTAAGCCTCTCTCCTTTTGCTCTTCATTACACCTTTCTTTCTGTGTCTCAAAAAAAAATTATGATTTTCAAGTTAACAACTGCATTTTTAAAAATACAATTTTATATTAGTTTCAGGTGTATACCCCAGTGATTTGACATTTATGACTTACTAATAGATTATGCTGATAAATCTCATACCCATCTGACACCATACGGACTTATTAGAATACTATTGACTGTATTCCCTGTGTTGTACTTTGCATTCCTATGAATGCTCTGTATCAAAATAATTTGTACCCTTAATCCGGTTTCCTTTTCTACCTATCCTCCCAACCCACGTCCTGTTTCACAACCTTTAAAGTGTTCTCTGTATCTATGAGTTTATTTCTGTTCTGCTTGTTCATTTATTTTGTGTTTCAGATACCATTATTGATAGATATGCATTTATTGCCATTTTGTTGTTCATATTTTTATCTTTTCTTCCTGTTCTTCTTCTTCTTCCTCTTCCTCTTTTTCTCCTCTTCTTCCTCCTGTTCCTTCTTCTTCTTAAAAAAGACCCTTTAACATTTCATATAATACCAATTTGTTGGTGATGAACTCCTTTATCTTTTTCTTGTCTGGGAACAACTTTATATGTTCTTTCATTCTAAATGATAGCTTTGCTGGGTAGTCTTGGTTATAGGTCCTTGCTTTTCATCAACTGAATACTTCTTGCCAATCACTTTGGCCTACAAAATTTGTGTTGAGAAATCAACTAAGAATTTTATGGGAGTTCTCTTTTAGGTAAATAACTGTTTTCCTTGCTGCTCTTAAGATTCTCGTTCTTTAGTCATTGGCATTTTAATTATGTTGTGTCTTGGAGTGGGCCTCTTTGCATCCATCTTGTTTGGGACGCTCTTTGCTTCCTAGACTTGAATGTCTATTTCCTTCACCAAGTTAGGGATGTTTTTTGTCATTATTTTTTCAAATGAATTTTCACTTTCTTACTCTACTTCATTTCCTTTCAGCACCCCATGTGAATGTTGGTGTGCTTAATGTTGACCTAGAAGCTCCTTATAGTATCGCCATTCTTTTTAATTCTTTTTTTAGTTTTGCTGTTCTGATTGGGTGTTTTTAATTCCTTATATTCCAAATCACTGATTTGATTGTTAGCTTTATCTACTCTACTGTTCATTCCCTGTAAATTATTATTTATTTCAGTTAGTGCATACTTAATTTCCAACAGGTTTTTTTATGATTTCCATGTCCTTTTTTATGCTCTTGAAGTTTTCACTAGGTTTACTGAGTGTGCTTGTAACCAGTGTTTTGAACTCAGCATTTAGAAGAGTAAAAGACAGTTGTATTTTTATAACTCTAATACAGAATATCTTACCTTTAACAACTTATAAGCCTAAAGTTAGGGAAGGGTCTATTTAGGTCCTTTGACCATTTTTTAATTGGATTGTTTGTTTTTCTGGTGTTGAGTTTTGTAAGTTCTTTATGAATTTTGGATATTAAGCCCTTAACAGATGTATCTGTGAATATGTTCTCCTGTTCCTTGGGTTGTCATTTTACTTTGTTGATATTTCCTTTACTTTGCAAAGACCTTTTATTTGATGTAGTCCCATTTGTTTATTTTTTCATTAGTATCCCTTGCTTGAGAAGATATATCCAATAAAATATTGCTATGAGCAATGTCTGAGATTTTGCTGCCTATATTTTCCTCTATGATTTTTATGGCTGTAGGTCTAACATTTAAATTCAATCCATTTTGAATTTTTTCTTCTGTGTGGTGTAAGATGCTAGTCTAGTTTCATTTTTCTGTATCTATCTGTCTAATTTTACCAACACCATTTATTGAATAAACTGTATTTTGCCCATTGTGTGTGCTTTTTTCCTATAGTACATACAGATGGTCAATAGACATATGAAAAGATGCTTAACATCACCAATCATCAGAGAAATGCAAATTAAAATCACCATGAGATATCATCTCACACCTATCTGATTAGCTATCATCAATAAATCAACAAATAACAAGTGCTGGAGAGGATGTGGAGAGAAGACAATCTTTTTTTCACTATTGGTGGGGAAGCAGACTGGTGCAGGCACTGTGGGAAACAGTATGGAGATACCACCAAAAATTGAAAGTGCATCCACCTTTTGACCCAGTGATCCCATTTCTGGGAATACATCTGAAGGAACCCAAAACACTAAGTCAAAACAGCATCAGCACCCCTATGTTCATTACAGCATTATTTACAATCGCCAAGATAAGGAAGCAGCCTGAATGTCTGTCAGTAGATGAATGGATACAAAAACTACAAGACATTTACACAATGGAATACTACCCAGCCATAAAAAAATAAGAAAGTTTTATCTTTTGCAACAGCATGGATGGACCTGCAGAACATTGTGCTTAACTTAAATAGGCCAGTCAGAGAAAGACAAATACCATGTGACTTCACTCATATATATAGAATCTAATGAACTGAACAAACAAGAAAAATAGAGACAGACTCATAGGGAGCAGGATGACAGGAAACATGGGTGGGGGAGGGAGGTTAGAGGATGGAGAGATTCAGTAAAAAGGCAAAAAGGACTCATGGACATGGAAAATAGTATAGTGATTACAAGGGGAGAGGGTTATAAGGGATTAAATGGTAATGGGAAAAATACAATAAAAATAAAAATGAAAACCAATAAAACTAAATATTAAATAAATGAAATTTGTTTTTGTCACTTTATTTAAAAATATCTGATGGAGCATATTTTTGCAGTTAGAACTTTAATGACTAATTTTTCAAAATTTGAAACCATATAGTCCTCAAGTTGCTGTAAGGATACATCTGATTATGCACTCAGTATTTCATCATGGGTTGTAGAATTCTCATTCAGTGCTTGTAAATCATAGGCTTTAGTTGAGGAAACACAGAGTGATTCATATAAGTTATACCATACTTTTTCATATACTCTAATAAAATGTCCATACTACAAAATGAACAGGGTGCAGATATGTACCTCTACAATGAGACTTAAGTGTACTAAATCTTAAAGTGTTAAAAGAAAACCAAATACATTCTTAAATGTTCACTCATTCTCCCCCTCCCTTCTCCTCTGGTTACTGTCAATTTGTTCTTTATTTCAATGTCTCTGGTTATATTTTGCTTGCTTAGTTGTTTTATTTATTAGATTCCACTTATAGGTGAGATCATATGGTATTTGTCTTTCACCATCTGGCTTATTTAACTTAGCATAGTGCTCTCCTGTTCCATCTATGCTGTCATGAAGTGTAGGAGCTTCTTCTTTCTTTTCTGCTGAGGTACCACTTCACATCAGTCAGAATGGCCATCATAAACAAACCAACAAACAACAAGTGCTAGCGAGGTTGTGGAGGAAAGGGAACCCTAGAGCACTGTTGGTGGGAATGCAGACTGGTGCAGCCACTGTGGAAAACAGAACTTCTTTCTTTCTGCTGTGTAGTATTCCATTGTGTAAATGTACCACAGTTTTTTGATCCACTCATTTACTGATGGGTACCTAGGTTGCTAACAGCACTTGGCTATTGTAAATTGTGCTGCTATGAACATCAGGGGAAAGAAGGGGAAGAGTCACCAAGGAACATGTATGAAGGACCCATGGACAAAGCCAAAGGAGGTTAGAATTGAGGAGGGGAGGTGGAGGTGGGTGGGGTGGGGGAAAGTGGTGGCAGGAAAATGGAGACAACTGTACTTGAACAACAATGAAAAAAATTTTTGAATGTAAAAAAGAAAAAGAAGAGGAAGAGAGAGAGACTACCAAGGAAAAGTCATGGGAGCACATAGTGAGAAGGGAGCCACATACAAGGGAACCATGACCAGACACCAAATATGCTGGCACCTAGATCTTAAGCTTCCAGTCTCCTGAACCATGAGAAATAAATGTCTATTGTGTAAGATCCCCAGTCTCAGGTATTTTGCTATAGCAACATGAGTGAGGACACCACACCCCCAGGATTATGTATGCATATATTTAATTAGAAAAATATATATATTAATTTTAAAACATTAAAAAAAGGAATTGTAAGGACAAAAATGTGACGATTATTGGGGGGGGTATAGAGGGACTATATAGTAATGGAAAAATACAATAAAGAGTAAACTAGAAAAATTAAATGTTCAACCATTTATGTACTCACAATATAAGCCATTTTTCTACTCTAAAATCTTTTCAATTTGAATTATTAAAACCTAGAATTTTAGTGGGCCACTCAATTTGATACAGATGTACCTTTTAATTTTTTAAAGGTTATTCCTGGAGCACAATTATGAGTCATTTATCTAATTTTAGAAAAATATTATGCTGTGCAAAACATTTAAAAACCACATATTTGAACTTGAACTATTTTACTTCTGGCATTATTCAGTTATCATTTTGTCCTCAATGATTGAAAACAATTTATGTCAAGAGAGACACAATTTTCAAAATGAATATTTACAAATTTAATTACAACATGATGGATGATCTGTATGTATTTTAAAAATATATAAGAACTATTTTCATACGTTAATTTCACAAAGCTATTCATTTAATATATACAACTGGGGATCAGATAAGGTGAAAAATAAAAAAGTTACTATGAAACTGTACTTACAGTAAAATTTTCACATAGTAATTATTTGACTTAGTTTCTTTTATAAATTCTGTGTAGAGTCTACTGAAAGTAAAGGGAACACTTTAAACAAGAAAGAATACTTATCAACACTCAGAATATATCTCAACAAATTTAAATTATGTATATTTAAAATATATATTTCTGGTAATAAAAAATACATCATTTTATTTTAGGAAATAAAAACAAACAATTTTAAATGACTCTAGGTATTATACATATTATCTTTTCACATATATAATACAATATTAGGATACATGGGTAGATACCCATATATATACATGCACATATATGTGCACATATATGCACACATGCTTACATATAACTTTTGTATTTTTATTCATATTATAAAAGAACACATTTCTTTCTTTAAATATTTTTCAAGAAAAAAATACACTAAATAGAAACTTTGGCAATGAAATGCAATTATTTGCAGTATGAATTCTATTTCTGTTAATTTTGCTTTGTGATTCTGATATTATTTTGGAGGAGCTTTTTTAAAAGTATATTTAATTGATTATGGTATTATAGTTGTCCCATTTTTTCTCCCCTTTATTCCCCTCTGCCCTGCAATACCCACCCACCAGCATTCCCTTTGCCCCCCACTTAGTTCATGTCCATGGGTTGTACATGTAAGTTCTTTGGCTTCTCCATTTCCTGTACTATTCTTAACCTCCCCCTGTCTATTTTGTACCTACCAATTATGTTTCTTATTCAAGTAATCTTGGATGTAGGTCCTTGCCTTTCATGAATTTGACTACTTCTTTTCAGTCCCTTCTTACCTGCAAGATTTGTTTTGAGAAATCAAATGGTAGTCTTATGGGAACTCCTTTGTAGGTAACTGTCTCCTTTTCTCTTGCTGCTTTTAAGATTCTCTTCTTATCTTTAATCTTGGACAATGTAATTATCATGAGCCTTGGTGTGTGCTTCCTTGTATCCAACTTCTTGTATCCAGCTCTCTGAGCTTTCTGGACTTCCCAAAAGCCCATTTCCTTTGCCAGATTGGGGAAGTTCTCCATTATTTTTTCCAAATAAGTTTTCAATTTCTTGTTTCTCCTCTGCTCTTTCTGGCACCCCTATGATTGGGATGTTGGAACATTTAAAGCTGTCCTGGAGGTTCCTAAGCCTCTCCTCATTTTTTATTTTTTTGAATTTTTGTTTCTTCATCTGTTCTGGTTGAATGTTTATTTCTTTATTCTGCTCCAAATCATTGACTTGAGCCCTGGTTTCTTTCCCTTCATTGTTCATTATTTTTTGATATTTTCACTTTACATAGCCTTCACTTTTTCCTCTATTTTGTGACCATACTAAACGATTTCTGCGAGCATCATGATTACCAGTGTTTTGAACTCTGCATCTGATAGGTCAAGATAGAGGCATAGGTAGATACACTTTGCCCCCTTCCACAACCAAAAGAATGACAACAACAAACTTAAAAACAAAAAGTAACCAGAACTGCCAGAAAATTGAACTATATGGAATTAACAACCAAAGAGTTAAAGAAGAAACATTTATTCAGTCTGGTAGGAAGCACAGAGATGGACAGCCAGGGCAGAGAGGATGGGCAGTAAGTTGGCAGTTGGTAGACTGGGGCAGACAAGGTGGTGGCTGGTGGACCACGCATTGCCACATTTGTGTGCAGATAAACCAGGAGGAACAACTTGGAGCAAGACAGACCGAGCAACTCAGGATCTCAACACAGAAAAAGAAAGCCTCAGAACCTCTGGCTGTGAAAACTGTGAGGGCTGTGATGGTAGGAGAAACTCACAGCCTCACTGGAGAATTTGTTGGAGAGGCCCACAGGGTTCTAGAATGTACACAAACTCACCCACACAGGGATCAGCACCAGAAGGGCCCAATTTACTTGTGGATAACAGGAGAAGTGTCTGAAAGATAGCAGAGAGCCAAGTACACAGTATTGTTCCCTCTCAACCTCTCCCACACATACAGTGCCACAATGCAGTGACAAGGGTTGCCCTGCCCTGGTGAATACCTAAGTCTCCACCTCTAACAATTAACAGGTGCACCAAGAAAAAGAAATATGGCCCAAACAAAACAACAGATCAAAACTCCAGAAAAAGAACTAAGATGAGGAGATAGACAACCTATCAGATGCAGAGTTCAAAACGCTGGGTAGCTTTTTTACAATACTGATTTTACTTATTTTTCGGACTATAAGATGCACTTTTTTCCAAAAATTGGGAGGAAAATGGGGATATGTCTCATAGTTCTAATACAGCTTACCTGGCTCGCTGGAGGTGGGGGGTGCAGTGGAGTGGGGTCACAGATTATTAAATATTTTACCACATTTTTTGCTTTGAAATGTTTTTTTCTATTTTTCTTCTCTAAAATGTAGGTCTGTCTTATGGTCCAGAGTGTCTTATAGCCCTAAAAATATGGTATATCTCTTTCTGTCTTCTTATTCAAAGAGCTGATTTTTAAATGTTATACTATATCCCATTATTTGTATCTTTCTATTTTTTTAAGTATCACATATACACATAAAGCATATTGCAGGTGTTTGTAAAAATGTTTCTACTTTCTTTTTATTTTTGAACATTGTCACAAGCTATAACTTCCTCTGCCTTTCTCCCATTATTTTCAAATATCTTGTTTTTCACCTTTAAAAGAGCACTTGATAGCTGGGCCCACAGATTTTCTCTGTTTCTTTTATTCATTGACCCTATTGTCATGTTTAAAAACAGGAATCACCGTGTTCCTTTGTTTTAATATCCAGCAATGCATGGGGGAAAAGGCAGGGCAACTGTAATTGAACAACAATAAATAAATGTTTAAAAAGAGGAGAAAAATAAAATAGACAGCGATGCTTCTTATTCATCTACTTTCCATTTCATTCCATTTTCCAAATTCTTTATTGTAACATAGCCCATCCTTCCCAGGAGGAATCTGAGGATTATAGTGAATTTCTTCCAGAATATTCACTGCTAATTTTCATTTACACTGCTATAGTTTGAAGGATCAAAGTATAATTTAGCCATGTGTATCTTCTTTGTTTATAATACTATCAACACAGTTGATAGGCTGTGAATTCCTTCTATTTTTTGGTAGTCAAGAGCAACCTTTCTAAATTTCCAGATATTTTGAAGCCTTTTCCTTACTTTACTATTCTTTGACAATTTCTGTTAAGAGTTTTGGCAGGCTGAGGATTTAGACACATTGCTGGGGTAGATTTCTTTGAATATTGTGCATTACAATGTAGGTTGCAAATGAATTTCATTAAATTTTGCAAATTAAACCTTTTCAATCTAATCACATGCTCCCAGATTCTTGGGCATTAGTCATTCAGTCATCATCCCTGCCCTCTTACCTGCCCACACACATACATCTTCTACTTTGCATACAATAGGTTCTCACAAAATGACTTTTACTAAATTTGCTGAAATTTAGGTTACTTCCTTCTTGTTACACCAAAAGACATACAGGCTGTATTCAAACAAACTACAAGGTAGGCCTATATTGCTTTTGGTCCTATGTATCTGCCAGTTATTTTTGGCACACTGTTAAAACAAAAAAGGATAGGGAATATGGCTAACATCTCTTTAGCCTGGATGAGTGTATATTATATTTTTATGGATCATGGACTTGCATATTACTCATTAAGCAGAGATTGAGGGGAAAGCCTTTGGAAATAAAATATCTAAGAAGCACTGATTTGAATCCTCAAAAATGATGTAGCTTTCAATAATAATTTTTATATTTCTACCGGAGAACAAAATGAGAAAAATGTTTATAGATTTTTTACCAAATAAATCAATGTTAAAATAAAAATATTTCATCATTCATTTGCTATTTTGTTAATATTCATAATATATACATATTTTCTTCTGAGATCAAGTATTACAGTTAGTAAATATGAAAATAGTATTTAATTAAAATTGAATTTAAGTATTTGTGTTTTGATATAATTTAGAAAAAATACATTCAATATAAAAATATATTTACTCCATTCATATTAAAGTCATGCTAGTATGTTTTATAAATAGCTTAAGTTTTGAAATCATTTATAAACTAGTAACCTATATCTGAGTGAAAAGCACATATGTAGCCATATATGTATATGTATGTATATGTAAAATAAAAATATAGCCTCCTTATAAAAGGTTTTGACTGTCCAAAGAAATAAAAAGTCTAAAAAAAACCAAGTAATAAAAATTCAATACAATGTCTAATACTTGGCCTTTGAAAGGCATTGTTGAGAAGCCCCGATTTATATCTCTCAGTGATACTTATACAAAAAACAGTGTTCTCTTCTTTCCAACTCTTCCATGTCTCCTAGTTGCCTGGAGAGTCCTTCTTTATAACTGCCTTAAACCTTATCTTTCCACTCTGTTTCCAAAATCCCTGGTCTGAGTCGTTTCATTCCTAGACTCCTTCCATGCCTCCAGTTTCTGCATAACAAAAGCCTGACAGCCAGGGGGAAAGGCCTTAGAAAGCAGAATAAGGAACAGAGTTGAGCAAGGAAAGTGCAACCCTTATGCTCCCAGTGCTTCTGGTTGGCCATACCTGAATGTGTGTCTGAGAAAGGCAGAAAGAGATTGAGGTGGGGAACACACAGCATTAATAAATCCATTCCCTATCACATTCCTATTCATGATCTACATCCTTATCATATGCATGTTTTTATAGCTTAAATGAAACTGATGAAATTCTGATTAATACTTGGAATAGCAATAAGAAGTTGTATAGATGATCTACACCAGGCACTTTATTTCACCACCTTTCCTAAATTTTCTGTGAGAAGTCTTTCTTGAAGCTTTTGCCTTTTGAGTATGACAGTAATTGTTCGATGCCTCATTTAAAAGGTGACAAATTTACCATCATAATACTTTTAAAATAACATTTAATGAGATGGGGGCTTAAGATCCTAAATTTAAAAAAGCAGATGCATGCACATATACACATGTGTGTGTAAAATATTGTTATATTAAAATTACTCATTATACCTTGGCTGGTGTAGCTCAGTGGATTGAGCATGGCCTACAAACCAAAGGGTTGCCAGTTCAGTTCCCAGTCAGGGCACATGCTTGGATTGCAGGCCAGGTCTCCAGTGGGGGCCACATGAGAGGCAACCACACACTGATGTTTCTCTCCCTCTCTTTCTCCATCCCTTCTCCTGTCTCTAAAAATAATAAATAAAGTATCTAAAAAAATTAAGTAAAAAAAATAAAGTAAAATAAAATTACTCATTAAATTATGATGAAGAGGAAAGTGGCCTGGGAATAGCAGGACTTTTATCACTCATCAGTCATAGAAAATTGACCATTTCACACACTTTTAGTTTAGAAGTGTAAAATGGGGACAAAGGTGAAGGCACTGTAATGAATCAACTCTCATGTCTTGATGTTGATAATTACATGAAACTATCAATTTTAAAATTGATATGGATTTGTTTTGATTTACTTTAGATATCCTTCTATAAGAATGGGTAAGTTTCTATTTGCTTATCATGTAAAGAGTAGAGAACTGCTAAATGCAATATCCCATATGATATGGTTGTCATACTTCTTTCTTTTGCTTCTATTTTGAAAATCTATAATTACTGTATTATTTATAATACTTTTTATGATATTATTGGATATTATGTTAAACACATGTGATGATTTGTTACATGAAAATAAATAATATGCAATATGATTCATATGGAAATATAAGATTAAAGGATGCACTTTAATATTTAAAAATTAGTTATCTGAGAAGATACTATAATTTTCTTCTTGCACCATTCACTAAACAGAAATTTCTCAATTCAGCTAACTGTTCAGAAGGCTCTTAGCCTAAGTTAAAAAAGCACCACAGCTGAGAAAATGGTTTTTCTTTACTTCTCTGTTCTTTTCTTTTTTCTTTTTTAACACAGAATACGGGTGAGCATAGAGACTCAGGAGCCAGACTGCCTGGGTACAATTCTCAGCTCCAATATTTCATTCTCTATGACCCTAGGACACCTAATCGACCTCAGTCTTCTGCACCTCAGGTTTCTTAGATCTAAAATCAGACGATACCCATATATTGTTAATGCACTTAACAAACTTAGAAAAGTAGTATATCTGCAATCAATAATATGCCTAATTTATAAAAGAAAATATAAAATTACTCTGGATTGAGAAGCAGCAAAAGTACAGATATATAGCTAAAATCTTGCATTAGATATAATTTTATTAATTTTTAAGGTCAAAAAGTCATGAAAAAACCCATAGGAACCACTACATATTTTATCTCAATTTATATTTTATTTTTATTTTAAAAACTTGTTCTGATCCTTGTTTATTTGTATAATCTGATTTTTAAAATGCTTGTTTAAAAGAACTTGGTAGAATGCATTCTTCATTTTCATATCCAATTGTTCTCTTTCCAAAGTATATGCATCTGTTATTTTTGGATATAACATTGGATAAGTTATTTTTGGATATCATTGGTAACTTAACATTACCTTGTTACATTCTCATTGTTGGCTTTTTCTTTTAATAATTGGAAGAATAGAACCATATAAGTTTCATTACTCATTTAGTTTTTTTAATTGATGAAAACTACAGTGCCTTACAAACCATGGTGTGCTTCATTAAATAATAAGTACTAGCCTTCAAAACATTTATTATGTATTATTATTATTTTACAATCAGAAAAAATCAAACATTGAGATACATGTTTAAGAAAAAATGAGATAGTATTAAAAGCTTGATGAATCTTGTTCATTTAATATATAGAGACATAACACCTCTGTGGGAAAATATTAATAAATGGTTATTATTTAGCTATTTAGATCAGCTATGTAATAAAATATTTTTGTAGTGTTTTAAAGTATTTTTATTTTGAGTAATGGAAATGCTTGGATACTTTTACACACATTATACAATGTGTTAGTTAAACTTTAGAACAACAGAATAAAATACTTCTTGTTATTTTCGAATACTTTGAAACAAAAATGTATTAGTCAGAATGCCTGAAGGAAGCAGAAGGCACAATCAGCAATGATTTTGGAGAGAATATAAATAAGGGGTACTTTCCAGAGGAGCAGCTGGGTTGGGGGAACTGATGAGAGATACTGAGTCTCCTAGGTACTAGCCATATTGGAAAGCTAAAGGGACAAGGGATGAGATGGTATTATGAGGGGCGAATATGAGCTGAGCTGGAGATATAGAATGGTGGTGGCAAGAAAGGACCGCATTTTTACAGCAATGCAGCCATTTCCAAGAAAAAAAGAAAACACAGTTCCAAGTTATAGAGCAAATGGTGCAAGAACAGCTCCACTTTTATCAAACAACAAATATATTTCGTTCCATTGTTTCTCTTACTGCTTACTCTCTTCAGTGCCTGTTATTGATTGACAGTACTCCAGCACAAGTCAACAGGCAATGGAAACCAGGTGGATCCAGTTCCTAACAGCTGACTCCTAGGATGCAAGGCAGGGTCAGTGATGGCTGTGGGGTTTGGGGGTATGGGACAAATAGAAAAGTATCAGCACAATAAATAATTTTAAATATATACATTATACCAAATTCCATATTTCTGAAGCATTTATATTTATGTAATTTAGCATTAGCCACATGATGATTTCAATGGGATAACATTTAAATCATGTAACCACAATTAGCACAAATATGACTCCAATCACTAAAACTCCATGAATTAGGTATAGTCAAGACATTTTTTTCACTATTTTTTTAAGGTTTCCTATGCGGCTTTCTTGGTGGCAAATCCTATGACAAATTTGGTAAATTAGGCCCATGTAGTCCATTAGAACTCGATCCTCATTGACCAAAACAATGACCGAAGGCTATTATCCTTATTGCATATGACTCATTAAAGTGCATGATTTCACTCTATTATCAATGTAAAATTAAAATACTGTCTATTTATAGTCTGTGCCAATCAGCATAACTTTAAAAGGTGGAAAAAGGGGAGAATAAATCAAATGTACACCATTTCTACAGACTGAAGAAAAAATAAAGATGGCAAAGTGAGAGAAACTATAACTGAAGAATCACATCCACACATTGAGGGGTCCCAGCAAACCTATTTTAAGCATTGTCTCCATTGGAACAGGTGACAGGCTTTCCTAGAAACTTATTACCCTATTGTCTATTTCTTCTCCCTTATTTTCAGTTCCACAATAGGGAGGTTGTTTCATTAGGAAGTTTTCCAACTATGCTATTAACATGCTTAACAGACATATTAGAACAGCAAATTATTGCTGTGGAGTTGCTTTTAGTGCCCGGAGACAAGAAAGTACTTAAACCCCTCAAACATTCAAAATAAAAATGTAAATTTGGGTATTTCTTCTACTCATAGCAGGCTGTTAAAAACAATTATAAGCCTAAATAGAGCAAGGCTCACTAGCATTTTGGTAAATTACGTAATATGGTAAAATAAAGGGAATCTAAAGACAGCTCACCTCAGATGACTGATATTTAAGACCATGTTTTTAGATGGCATCTCACATTCCCTTTTCATCTCTATGTCACATTTGTTATAGTTGTTTTAAGCACATGGTTTAGTGACAATGGCCAATCCAAAGAGGTTGCTGCCTTGTAATAGTAAACATATAACAATAACTTAAAGAAGATATTTCCTTTTCTTTTAAGAGGGAAAAATAAACCAGGATGTGTAGATAATTCTGCAGGCTTGGTGCAGTCATCCTCAGGATAGATATTCCAGTCTAATTCTAGTGAATCACTAATAAGTCCCCACAATAGGCAATTAACAATTAACGCTTGTGGTATTGTTCAGTGTGGAGTGAAGCAGGAAGGGGGCTGAGTACAATCCTTACTCTTCCATTGTTTAAAGTACCCTGTGCTCTTCTAGAGGGCACCAAAGGATAGTTGCATAGAAGCAAGAGTAAATCCTCCCTAGGGACCATTGTCTCTGTGAGATGCCAGCTGGAGCTGAAGTTGAGATGGAGTTTCAAGTTGCTGAACACCCCCATGCAGCAGTAAAAAGATAGAAGATATTGACACACTCAGATGCATCTTGTTAAAAGCTTCCTGCAGATTGGCAGAATGAAATCTTTATTTAAAATACACAAACTATTGTCAAGGGAAAGATGGAACAGAGAACGCAGTAAAAGGGCCAAATGCTTTGCTTAACCCACCAGAAGCAGCAGAAAGGGAGACGTGGCAGCATTGTCTTCGCAGCAACATCAGAAAAGGTGGCTAATACCACCGCAGCAGCATCCATCTGCTCTTCCCATGGTTTTTGAGATGCATTATTTCTTTTATTATTAATTATATGTGTTTCCCAGGGAGGGCAAATATATTATCACGAATAGCAAGAGGGGAAATCATTTCTGCTGCCACTTGACATTAAGTACAGTAGTGCATGTAATGAGTGAGTGATGACAGGAAACACAGCAACGGCATCGAGCCTCAGCATCGCTCAGACCAATCTGCCCTGGCTGGCTCTGAAGGCTCTCTATCAGAAAGTTCATGTAAAACCATTATTGAACACTGAGAGGAAGGAACTGAGACAACTGAGACAGGGTGAGTGGTGTGTATTTGTTCAGAGAGAGAAGGAGGGAGGGAGGGTAGGAGAGAGAGGGGGAGCAAATGAGTTAGTCCTCATCTTGCACAGACAACGCCATAAGGGGGCAGGTGCTTTGCATTATTGCAAAGACAGACACACACACTTGCACACATGGTGTCAGTCTTCTTGGCCGACGTCCTATCACTTCGTAGAGCAGCTTTAAGTGATAATGACTGTGTGCATATGAACCTTTTCGGATGGGAGCTCAGTGGGTTTAAGGAGGCCAAGCGGGGAGTCACTCCCAAAAAGCAAAGGACATGGCGAGCAATGAAGTAGGCATGAAAAGAAAAAGGTGAAAGGACCATGGGCAAATGTCACCTATATTGATTAAGCTTTATTTTTGCTTTGGGAGCAAGTGACATTTCCGGTGTTATATCATGGACATATCACAGAAGTAGATGGGTCACAGTTTTTGTCTCCCTCACAGTGCTTACAGTACCTTTGACCAGAGGGTACATAGAGGCTCTCTGTGGCATCAATGCTAACAGGATAATTATTTTGGCTTTTTTTTTTTTTTTTTAAGCACCAACTAGTGACAGTGCTCTCTATTAAGGAAGACAGCATTTGTTGTCATAGCTGTACGCTCTGATCAGGCATAAGTGCCGGTAAAGGGATAAAAAGCTTTCTGTTAGATTTCTTCCTCCTGCCTACCCTCTTCCCCGGCTCCAGTCCCGTTTTCTGGCAGTGCTCAGGGGGCCGAAGTTCCTCTTCCCTCGGGTCCGGAGTCTCCGCACACCACCTCCGAGCCGCTGCCCAGTCTACCTTGGGGTACGAAGCAGGTGGGGAGAAATCGTGCCCCCATACCTGTCCTGGTCCTCTTCTCAGTAGCGAGGCTGGCAGGTTCCAGCAACTCTCACACAGGTTTTTCCCCTTTCCATCACCACCTGTCAAAGCCCTCGCTCTCCCTCCAGCCCACGCTGGCTGCCAAGCACTCCGAGTGAAAACTACATCCAGTGTCTGAGATGACGAGCACCCGGTGCCCACGGAGCCTCGGCTCCCCTTTCTTACTCGCTAAAGAGGGCTCTTCCTGAGCATGGACTCTCTCGAAAATTAAATCTATGTCTCTTGCATGTTTGAACCGTCCGCCCTAACCCTTACCACCAGGTTCCCTTCTAAAGAACCCTTATGATCACTGAACGCACGCGAACACCTGAAGCAGCGCAATCGCGATCCACACCTGGGCAAGTCGTCTGTGGCTTTCGCGGTCGGGAATAGCCTGTGCCTGACAGGTCTTCGTCTCCCCGCGTGGCCCGCGGTGCCCCGAACCCTGGGATCTTGCCAAGGTCTCCGGGTCGCGGGGATCAGCCCGGTCCGCTCCGGGTAGCTCGGGGCCGCTGGCGGCGTCCCCTCCTCCCGCCCCAGCTCCAGCGCCCGCGCCGCCGCCGCCACCGCCACCGCCTCCCCGGCAGGCGCTCAGAACATCCCGCGCCGCGCTGTCCTCCCCACCCAGGCTCACGCCCGCCGGAGCCCGGCCCGCGCCACTGGCAGCCATCAAGTGGCTCATTAAGGAAATGCAGGTGAGTGTGTGTGGCGGAGAGGCTGCCGTGGAGACGTGGGGTGTGTGCTTGTGTGTGCGAGCTGGAGGAAGAGGGAGCGCCTGAGGGAAAGCGAGCGAGCGAGCGCGGGAGCGGCCGGGAGATGCTCGCCGCCTCTGCCCCCAGCCCCGCCGCGCCCGCACCCAGTGGCCGGAGCGCCCGGGGCAGCGCCGCGCCCTGACGGCTGCGGGTCTCCGCGCTAGCCGGCCGCTGCTCCGCTCCCCGCCCGCGCCCACCCGAGCGCCCGCGGGCCGAACCCTCCTGCGCGCCACCTCCTGCCCAGCCTCCTCCCCTCGCCGCGGCCGCCGGAGTGCAGGTACTTTGCCTTCGGAATAACTGGCAGGACTCGAGACGGCGTTCGGAGCGCCCTGGTATCCTTCTGTCTCTACCCCTTCCTTCCGGAAAAGAAGATCCCACTTTTGAAAAACACACCCAACGCGAAGCACCCTACCAAAGCCGGAGCCCGACGGGCTTTTGTGCATGTACTGTCCTTTCTTGCAGTTTATTCGGGGCCTGTGTGGAATAGAGAGACAGTTCTTGATCTGAGTGGTAGGAAGGAAAAGAGAAGACTCCTCGGGGTTTCCAAGGAGAACCGGAGCGCCTGCTTTAGTAAGTAAACTGAGATTGTGTATTTCTTGACTCTAAAGTGAAGCAAATGCTGAAGGCTTTCCCCCCAGTGGCATGGCCAGTTTGTTCGTTTCAACGGGGCAGAAGTTGACTTATGTAACTTCAGTAGTTCCTAAATGAGGAGTGGTTTGCTAAGCATTTTTTTTTGTTTGTTTTTTGGAGAAAGACCATTGACACTTCGGTATGGGTAACCTGACTGGGATATGCTTTTAAAACGCTTATTGTTCAAGGGCTCTTGGGAGCCTGGTTTGTGAGACGTTGGGTCTAAGAGTTAAGGATAATTACTTAGAAAACGCTTGAGAATTCTTACCCTACTGGTTTACTTCTCTGGCTACTAGTTCCCACCAACACCCACCATTCTCGGACTTCCACTTGGTTGCTTGTTTTATCTTTAGTTCTGAAGAGAGATTGCAGGAGAATTGGGTCAAGGGAAAGTTAATAAAAATGCTTTGAAACACCGGGAGAAAATCCTGCTGTGGCTTCTCAATGCTTGTAGGCAGAATAAGATGTGGAGGACAATCCTGGACCTAGCATAGTTTGGAGAATTTGGATGCAATTAATTCGGAGAGGGACTATGAAAAATGATTTGGAGAGGGCAGGAGCTGGGACTGTGACTTTGACAAAGCAGGTTATAAACTGTGACAGGGGCTCAGCAGCCAGTGACAGATTTAAGGTACCTCCTAGGGCTGAATATATCCGCATCAAAAACTTTTGCAGGCACTGTTCCTCTTGGGGCTAACATCACCATGTCAGTAGCTGCAGCATTTCTGTAAAAACAAGTAGGACACTCTTCTCTTTGTGAAAGCAGAGGTATAGTGTAACATTTGCCAATATTTATAATATCTAAATAAAACCTTTGTGTTATGTCAGGAAAAATATAGTTGAGTCAGTTTGTTTTGCACAGAGGGAGAGAATCAATAACATTTCAGCATTTTTTTTCATTATCACTGCCAAATGGACTCGGAATCTAATTCTTCTTGCATTGTTTCATATACAGTAGATACAGTAGAAATTTCAATTTAAATAACATAGAGCTGATTTTAAGCAAATTCAAAGCTCTTTGACACTATAACACTCTTTCAACTAGTGTAGAATAAGGATGAGAAAAAGTTTGTTTTTATCTTAACTTTCAGATTTCTGTTTCAGTATACAATATACTTTTCTAATCAAATCCTTTTAAGAGTTATAAAGGAGACAGAAAATTATAACTATTATTTTTTTCAATGAAATACCTTCCTATCTACGAATAACTAAGGTCTGTTTTATATTTAATTGTTGATCATGGTAAAGTGAAAAAAGTACCTTTATATTTACTCTAATAAGTATATAAAATCAGCTATATGCACTCAGCATTGATTAAAAAAAATAAGAGTAAGCTGATGTACAATGCTTAAAAAAGGAAAGATCTTTCAGACTTGTGGTTACTCATTTTTGACCCCCCTGAGTATCTTGGACATAAGTTTGTAGGGTAATGAAATAATTGTAGAACCATTGATGAATTCTTTGACCCAAAGTTATCATCAATGGAAATCATTTGGAAAAAATATGTCATTGTTTCTTGTACATTACTTTATTACCTATCCAAATCATCTTAGAGATATTAGTGCTCTCAGCTGCCATTTCTGTTACTGGTTCAAAATTAATTTAAATAATTTAAAATGAAGCTTTTGGTTGATCAGATTTGGAGTATAGCATATGACCTCTACCCATTTGTGACCTCAAATAGATGATAGGATGTCTGATGTTTGAAAAAAATAATTGTTAAAAAATGAAACACTGTACTGAAGTAACCAAATTTAGGAGTGGTTCAAACATGTCATTCAGATATTACTATAGGACAGGTTTCCAACAGTAAAAAGTCATGACAGAATCGTTGACTCTGTTCAAGTACCCGAAAGCAAAGGTTTACAATTAACATGAAGTAATCTAACATACATTCTACCTCTGTTGTAATTATGTCATAGTGCTGCGAAAAATGTCCTGAATTAAACCACTTCTCATGAAGCTGGCACATGTTATATATGATCACTATATTTATATAATAATAGAGAAAAAAGTCAAAGCTGATTGGGATGATTATATTGTGACATTATTTTGGCAACCAGCTTTCTGTGCAAGACAGAGGTGGTTGCACCTTTAAAGTTGAAAGAAGAAAGTTGCTAGTGTCAGCAATAATGTATTTTATTATACAATTGTTCTTGTTATTCAGATCAGATAATGGCCCAATGAAATACATAAGCAGTCTTCAGGGGATGAATGATTAATTCCTCTAACATGTGCTTACTAAAGGAGTTCTAACTAATAAAGTGCTGTATATCTGCATTTGCTTACAGTTGCAGTTAGTGAAGGTAAACATACTTCTCTTTTCCTTTAATGTTATCATAGAATATACAGGTTTAGTCCTGTAATGATAATAACTTGAAGATGATCTTGTAGACCACATGGTCATATATTTTATGGAACTCCTTGAATATTCTTATTTACTTAAAACATTTAATTTAGAAAGTAAAACATTGTTAATCAGATGCATGATATCAGAAGGCTGAGTTATTTTTAAACGTTATCTTGTTTTTCCCTGTATGGGATGACAGACCGTCTCTTCCGTGTATTACTAGTACGGTTCAGGCTTAACCTGCAGGTGCAAAAGACATTTTTCTCTAGTAATGTTAAATGTAAGAGTAAAGCTGAAATATCACTGGTTCTATAAAAAATAGCTGAAAACGATGTTAAAATTTTAGAAATAGCAAATATTACACATGACAATTGTTGTGTTTATTACTGGTGTAAACTGTTTAACATTTAGAGAAGTATCGTTAATATACCTTTCAATATCTCTACATTCCAAGACTGGATTATGAGAGAATGTGGGGAATGGACAATCAAATTTTTTATGGTAATTTAAGAACAGATGACCTAAAATGCATGCTACACATTTTAAATTTACCCAACTAATGTCTTCTTCTTTTATACATTTTTGAAAATTGTGCTTTTCATACTTGCTTAATTGAATATATCTATTGCATTGCTTTATCAATATCTTTCATGTTTAATACAACAAATAACTTTATTTCAAGATTCCTCTATTGTTTGGAGAAAATACATTAATTTTAATAATGTCCTTTTAGATTTACACCTATAAAGAATTTAATAAATTTAACAATGCAAATGATATGATGATATATATTTGATGAGTCTAATTTAATAGTTATATCAAAAGTTGGATTGATAAGATTTTATATCAAGTTGAGTGACATTTGAATTTGTTATCTCTATATACATTTACATGTAAATTCTCTATGACAACTGTCAGTTCATTGGGTATTTATCATACTGTTCAAGAGCAATTTGGCGTCCATAAAGAATAAGTGAATGATCATGAGTATAATCAAACAATGTACAAATTAACTAATAATTGTTATGCTTTTCAAACTCTTCATGAAAATGTGTTGAATTCAGAGTAAAAAAAATGAACTTACCCTTTAGATGAACACTTACATGATTGTAGAATCAAAGGTTTTGAGCTTTCCTCTCATAGTTATAATTGTCTCTATGATCTCAGGGAGGGAACCTGGACTCTCTGTACCTGGGTTTTCTTCTCTGTCAAGTATAGAAATTGGCCTATAAATTGAGGCCATATCAATTTCCAAATTTCATGAAGCAAGCTAATATAATGATAGCATTTAGTAAATTTTCAGATTATACTATGGCAGTTTGAAAATCCATACAGGAGTTAGGGGCAGCCATCTTGTTTGAAGGGAGGCTAAGGAAATTGTCCTGAAGCCAGGTTAGCTAGGCCTGGACACTCTTGGAATGTGGACTGAATGTTTATTTGGAGTGGCTTTGGAGGAAGAGGATTGAGGTTATGGAAAGAAGGGGGTGGTTAAAGGAGGTTCCGCTTATCCACTCTTTGCTACTGAAAGAATATTATATGTGTAAGTACTTTTGGATTTGTCATTCTATTTAATACCAGAAGGGTGTAAGAAGATAAAAAGAAAAGGAATTGCTTAGTGTCCTCTGGCTTTCTGATTTCTAGTCTTAATTTCTTCATGTATGCTAGGTTACAATATCATGTTTATATAAGTATGGACAGTTTAAATAAACTCATATTTTGTTTTTGAGATACATGTTGTGGACTGTAACACCTAGAAGGAACCATAGAAAAATTTATTTCCGTCCTATATTTTTAAGAGGAAACTGAAGAATACCAAGATTAAAAACTATAAAGTTGAGAGGAATTTCTCAAATTTACAGAGAGGTCTGACATCACAGAACAGTAGTATCTAAGATCTCACAATGGCAAAACTTGCATAGACAATAATTTATACACTTATTAGTATGTTATCAATACAATGATTTTAATGATCATGTAGGATACAATGCTTTTCCTCTAAAAAGATTTTATAATGATAAAACTTCTCATTATAGAAAATGAACACAGAGAATTACTACATATAATGTTAATTTTAAGTGCTTGCTTTTCTTATAGAAAATCAAGACCTTGTTCCTAGGTAGAATTTATGTGATATAATTGGTGAAATTGAAAACTTTTTTCCCTTCGAAGGAAATAAGTATGGCAAATCTTTTCCTTTTCTGATGTAAATATTTGGGTGGTAGAAGTGAACTGACATCTCTATAAAATGGTTTATATTTTAAATAATTGGAATCTGGGAGATCTCGCAATATGTAAAATTTATTTACTTCTGAACGCAAGATAAACTGATTAATTTGGGGCATTTATTTGCTTTTTATTTTGTGTGTTTGCATGCATGTATGTGTATGTGTCCACTTAAATACATCTATTCAGAATGTAACTTAGTGAAAATAGTGTGCTTAAAATTTTAGAAGTGTGTACAGTTAAATAGTCAAAGAGAAATAACATATATTATGGTGTAATGAATCAAGTTGCTCTCTGATTTGTTCTTAAATACAATAAAAGTTCAACAATACACCATATTATCAAACCCTTGCCTTTTGTGTAATAATTCTATGTATTTTCTAAATACCACATTATAATAATTCAATATTCTTATGGTTGAGATGTATAGAATTGCAGAGAACACAACTGCTGTTCTTTCATATCGGTTCTCATGGACCTTACTTGCCTGAATTAGTATTTGTACATACATTAGGTGCTTAAAAAGAAAAGGAACAAACTCATTTAATTATTACATGGTTGGTTACTTAAAGGCAGCCATCTTGAATCTAAAGTTAACTGAATGTATGTAATTTTAACTGTAATGGCTTATATGATTCATTGCATGTATAATGCTATCTGATTTGCTTTGTAAGGGAACAATAAAATATTACACTTAAACCCAGAATTAATGAACTTTTATAAAAATTCCTCTTTCAGGATTTAAATATTTACACAATTAGATATAAAAAGTCTGTTAATGCATTCATTGTGTTGGAACCACTGTGAATTTTACTTAAAAATAAAAGAACTATCCAAAGTTAAATTTTTCAAATGTAGTTAGCATTTAAAAAGTGACCCCTTCAACAGCTACATGAACAGAGAACAAAGCCAGACTAATATTGTGTACATATATTACTTTTTATAATTTACCCACTAAATGGGATTTGTATCGCAGGATATACTCCCATGTCTTTGGTTAGATGGTCCTGGGTAGCTTAGACTAAAGGCTTAGAACACAGCTTTCTTTCAGTTTCAGGAAAGGTTAATTTAGAATTAATAATCGCCAAAATAGAAAAAGTAAAATAGGTTTACTGTTCTTAAATGAAGTGATCTAGACCACTTGTCCAAGAATGTTTATTTTGGTAAGAGGAAAAATGTACAAACTTGTGTTCCTGAGATGTTGTCCCAATACAGTGACCTACAGTCTTTATGATTAAGATCAGAAATGCTACATGACAGTAGAATAGAGGGTGGAGAGAAAAGAGAGTGGAGAGAGGAGAGACTTGTGGAGCTCACCCTAGAGGTTATATTTCTCCACTTCTTATTCTTCTCGCAAATGGGTTTCAAAATCAGAGATAGACTTTTTATGTTGGGGTAAATGTCATGAGATTAACAGGGGAGTTGGTTCGTACCTTCACCTTGCAATAGTCCTAGTTTTTGCCATTGCTATAATGTATCCATCTGGAACCACTGAGATTATTTTATCAGTTTATGATCTGTATTAGTTTATTTTTGACTTTGCCACAGAAATCAAGTACAGGACAATAATTTAGGCATCACAGCTAAATTATGCACTACCTTTAGAAGTTATACCTTCTTTTATTTTCCAATTTGTATATATTGTCAAGTCAGAGTCACTTGTTAAGATTATATAGTACATACTACATGGCAAGTGTAACTCATATACTATTGGGTCCCCAAATATTTAGTGAGCCTCCTATGTAACTACCTGTGTTTGGGCAATATAAAACTTCCCAAACTGTGACCACCTTATATTCTCATGAAATATTTCAACATTATTAAATAAAACAAACAAATGAACAAACAAACAAACAAACCCACTTTGATTCCACAGAGAAAATAGAATCTCTAAACTCTCAGGGGTGTCCATCCTTTTGGCATCTCTAGGCCACACTGGAAGAAGAGTTATCTTGGGCCACACATTAGATACACAAACACTAATGAAAACTGATGAGCAAAAAAAAAAAAGAAAAGGTTTTAAGTAAATTTATGATTTTATGTTGGGCCAAATTCATAGCCATCCTGGGCCATATGTGGCCTGCGAGCCACTGGCTAGACACCTCCAAAGAATCTCTCTTTTTAAGTCACTGAAAGTTTCCCAGGTATATACTTTCCCTTACCGCTTCCCCTCACATTGTCTATTATCCTGATTCAGATGATAGACATCTTTTGGACCTTGGGTGAAATTCTTATCAGTGATTTAGCAGCTGAAGGCTATGTTGTATTTATTGGAATGAACTGATATCCTTTATCACCTTCAAATCTGGATTACTCCAATGCTAATTCTTCATGTGCCTCACTTTACATAGTTTTAGAGGAGCAGTAAGGCATAATAAACATATTACTATACCATCTTAATATTGACAAAATATAGAAAACACAAATAAATCTCCAGAACACTGTAGCATGTTATAATCTATGTACTAGTTACTTATATTTCCAAATTTCATAGGAGATTATATACCTTATAGTCAAGATTCATGTTATTTTTTCACCTGTAATCAAAGCTTCATAGGAGAGTAACATTGGTTTTCTTAGGAAAGAGAACAGAGAAAAGGGTAAATTCCACTGGTACATTATCATGTGTGATTTATTTGCATAAGAGACCCTATAATATGTACTTTGAATCAAATAACCAAAAAATGGAAGAAAAAAGTGTAATTTAAATATTTAGGAATTTACTCGCATTGTTAGATAGTTTTGTAGTTAAGAAATTGCCCTAAATTCACCTCTTCATTTCTCTAGAAGAGATAATGGAAATATTCTGGATTTAATTTTAAGGAATTTTCATGTTTATGCCTTCTAAAACCCTTATCAAAAATGCCCTAATGATGCTACTCAACAGGCACATTAAAAAACACTACCCAGGTGATGTATTATTTTAACTTCAAAGAAACTTTTATATTTTCAAATTTTAATGGTGGTCTGTGTGCATCATAAAGATAGAGACGATACTTTTCCATCATTTGCAATTTACCATTGTGTTGTGTAATTACTCAATTCGTTCTTAATTAATATTTGTTTCTAGTATTTATCTCAGGGCGTTATTGCTTGTTATTTTAGTACGTAAGAATGCCTGGTGCTTTCTTCTCCAAATGGATGTGTTTGTTCTGCATCACACGTGCCATCCATGTGTTTCCTCCTGGGAAGCATGTGGTTAGCTCTGTGAGACAGGCGTGGCCCCATCAGTGATGCCTGTGTGGTCGAAGACAACAGAGCTTTCTTGTGGTAAATTGGGAGCTTTCAAAGGTTGAATTCAGCAGTTCGGTTTCCCATTTTCCTGCCCTTCAGGAGGGAATGCCTTCCTTTTGTTTTACAGGGCATTGATGCCTTCCTATTTTCCCTGTACTCCTTTCATTGTGGGAACTTGCCAATATTTAATAACATAAATTTCCACATTTGCTAAGGAAACATCAACTCTTACTGGCTTTTTGAAATAGTTCATTTTAAGAAATATTCTAATTGTAAAATCTCTATCAATATCATATATATGTGTATGTGCATATGTGTATATATGTTATGTACATATGTGTATAGATACATCTACATGTGTGTATATACACAGATATGCATACACTATTTTCATAGAAAGGAATTATTTCAAAGAATATCTGAGAATTAACCTGGGGATGAATCAGTTTAGGTGGCAAGGTCAAAGAGATTATATGGTCATTCCAGGGCAAGCTTCTTTTCTACCTTATTCAGTAAGTCTGTCTCTTCCTCTTTCTATATTTCCTGCTGAGTTTCTCTCTCCTGCCCATTTCCTTTGACCTTAATGGAAACCTGGTGTTACATGTACATAGGGATGACACTGTTGGTCATATGAGAATATAAAAGTGCATGTGGTAAACATTTTAAAATAGTTAAACCATTGTTTAAAGTGTGCAGTTCCCTTACAGCTCAGTCATACCTCTCATTAGTATAACAGTCCACATTTCATAAATAGTCCATCACTTCTTATGGTGGCTTAAAAAGAAGGAAGCCTTTTTTTTTTTCTTTCCTAATCAGAGGAGGCCTTAGAGTTTTATTTTCTTCTTGGGTTGTTGGAATAATTTTTTCTCATAACTCCTTTTTTTGAGCTCTGAATGAATCTTTAGATACTAGGTGATAATAATAGCTACCATTTATTGATTCTTTCATGTATGCCAGTCACTATTTTAAGTGCCTTATATCCATTAACTTGTTTGTTCCCATATCAGCCCTGTGAAGTGGGCACACTTACTATCTTTTTATAAATTTTATTTTTGAAACAGTTTAAATTAAATATTATTTTGTGTTAGTCTCATATGCATAGAGTACACCTGTTATCTTTAATTTGTAGATGATGGAGCTGAGGTACATAGAGTGTAAGTAAACTTTCCCAAGGTATCGTAGCAAGTGAAGCACCTGTATGCTCTGCCTGCCAACCCCACCTTTTCATTCACTTTGTTATATTGATATGTTGGCACATAGATTCATAATATATTTTCCCACAATTGCGTAGATTGTATATGTCAAAAGTGGAAAGAGTGAGAAATCCAGGCTTTCCTTTTATGCTATAATTCCTGTGAAGTGAAATGAACAGAAGTTATTGTAGTTAAATGATAACATATGTAAATAGAACATTGTGAAAGCATTGTCATGGATAAGAACACATCAAGGCAAACTATCTCCAAGTATTTCTTCACAAGTATCAATGGGTTAGTGCATGGCATAATACTTTTGAGTGTATCCCTTTCCTTCCTTGGAAATTTTAATCTAGTAGAAAGAGAACCTGATGTGCTCTCTGCTTTTCCCTGTGGTCCCCCTCCAAGCTCAGATCCCTCCCCAGGAGTACGTTGACTAAGGTGGCTCCCGCTACTCAGGCTTCTATCACTTCTGGCCACAGACTATGCTCCATCAGCTCTGTATTCATCTTGCTGCACTTGGTGAAAGATGACCAGGAGCCATGAGCTTTAGGAATCAACCAAGATATTAGTGTCAGTTTGCCTCATATAAAAGGCATAATGGAATAGATATAGAACGGCAGGGCAGATGAGCTCAGGATGTACTACAGGGTGAAGTTTGGGGCCTCACCTGCCAGTGAATATAATTCTGAGAGCCATAACTCACATTTCCTGTGATAATGAAATGAGATGACAGACATAATTAACTCCAAAGTGTAATATTAGGGATGCTGATCATAAGTGGTAAAGAAATAAGAAAAAGAGAACCAAAAACTGGTCCTATAAGTATCATTTAATTACAATTATTTGTGTGATTCTTACCATTTATGTCTCATTACCATGTAGTCTAGGTATTATTTACATCATTACATCACATTGTGTTTAATTTGGTTGCAATAGTATATTGGCTTTGTTTTCCCCAGTAAGTTGATCACATTTTTCAAATTTTTGTATAACTACTTAATTGAAGCTTAAAGATGAATTTAAGGAATATGAGTTGTGTTTTTATTTTTCAATTATAAGGACAGAAAAATTAAATTATTACCTCTACATTAGCCAAATTAAAGAAAGATTGAATAAAATAATCCTCAGTAAGCATTTATTGGTTCATAATATATGAGAAATGCTTGAGACATATTGATGGAAATCTGGTGCCCCAATTTTGAAAGGACATGAGAAATATCTTGGATGGTCCATAAAATTATCAGAAATGCTGTGTGACCTTTTAAAATTGAACAAAAACTAAATATCTTTGCTTTTTTTCAACTTATTGAATCAATACTTCTTATATATCAGGTATACATTTGTCAAGTTATGCCAGTAGGGGCAATTTTTAAAAAAATATTTTATATATTTATTTTCAGACAAAGGGGAAGGGAGAGGGAGAAAAACATCGGATGTGGTTGCCTCTCCCACACCCCCTACTAGGGACCTGGCCTGCAACCCAGGCATGTGCCCTGACTGGGAATTGATCTGTCAACCCTTTGGTTCACAGGGTGGCTCTCAGTCCACTGAGCCACACCAGCCAAGGTGAGCCTGAGCAATTTTATAATGCAAACTTTCCCATTAAAGACCTTCATAGAGATGTTAAACTGTTAAAATGCTTGTTACAAACTAGAATTTTGGCCTCTGTTATTGCAAAGCTTGTAGAAGGAAGAATGGTTAAGAATGAAAAACAAAGAAGCCCTGAAATGGTTAACAGTTAGCCATAATATTTTTTTATTTGTTTTCAACTTACAAAGAAAGAAGACATAATTATCAGATTCAAAGTAGTCCTAATTATTCTTGAAATGTAAGAAATTCATATATACAATGTAATTTTGTATACAATATAAATAGTATAAGGTATCTTGGGTTAGATGTCTCTGGACAAACAGATATAATAAGTATTGGTTTAGCTAAAATAAGCAAGTTTGCAATTTCAAGAGAACTTTTTCTAGAAGTCTGGGTTTCCTCATCAAATTTATGGCAGCATCCCCATCTACTTTAGTAGTATCCTACCATGAAGGATGCCTACCAGTGACAAAGCTCTGTCAGATTCACCTTTTATTTTTTTTATCACGTTTTTCCCTAACATTGCGTCAGACTCTTACCAAATTGTCATAGTCCATTTGGACTGCTGCAACAAAAAGTCCATAGATGGTGTAGCTTATAAACAGCAGAAATTTTTTTCTTACTGTCTAGAGGCTAGGAAGTCCAATCATGGTGCTGGCAGACTTGGTGTCCGGTGAGAATCCATTTCCTAGCTCCTAAACCGACTTCTTTTTGCTATGTCTGCACACATGGAAGGGGTAAGGAAGCTTTCTGCCATCTCTTTATAAAAGCACTCTGTTTGCTCAAGAGGGCTCCATCCTGAGGACCTACTCACCTGAAATTGCTACCTCCACATACCATCCAATGGCGGGATAGGTTTCAACATATGAAATTTGGGGGGATATAAAAATCAGTCGATAGTATAAATCTCACCTGGATGACTATTTCCTGTTTTCCTACCTCTGGTTTTTCTCCTCTATTATTTTCTTTGTCACCAAAAGAATATTTTCAAGATGAAAATTTGATCATGCTTAAAACATGAAAAGATTCTTTTTGTGAGGAGTATAATATTTAAAAAATCTTGGTGTGACATAAAGGGTCCTCATTACTCAAGTTGCAAACTACCTTTACATCTATTTTTTGCCTTCACCTCCATCCCCCATGTCTTCTATAATAAAGCCATATGAATACCTTGAAGTAAAAAAATTAGTAATTTATGTAGCTCAAGATTAAAATGGTGATAGCAATAATACAATTTTATGATTGCATTTTCCCTGTTCAAAAGGCTGTCTTAAATTTGGTAATATTAGTTGTATGTGTCTTTCAGACACTAATTTTGAATCTAATTCCAGAGTATTGTAAGTATGCTTTTCAGTCAATGACATATAGAATGCCAGCTTTTTGTGGGACCTCTTTCTTTTCGTAGATTGCTCAGGCTGAACCTCCTACTACATTACTTCTGCACAACAAATTGATCAGTTTCTTTTGCTTCCCAGCAGCAGCCAGTATCTGCCATACAAAGTAATGATCTCTAGCAAAATTTTATGTTGTGTTTCTCCTGCCAACTCCAAAGTGGTCAGCCTCCTTTGGCTTACCATCCTGGACCTGTGTTGGTTTCTTACAGTAGCCCAGCTCCCACAGCCACAGGCTTTGCTGCTCACAGCTGGCTGAGCTCCAGGTCTTTGTTGCTGGAGATGCTACTGTAACATCTGTTGGGTATGGCATGTATGTATTTACTCTCATCAATCTTAAGAATTGGGGTGTACTTTCCAGGCATCATGCGGCACACGTTGTGTAACATGAAATCTGTCTTGAAAATAATGTTGCAGATGAAAACGGTAACAGTACATGAGACTAAATATTTAGATACTTTTATCTAAAAGACTTTTTAGTATTTTAGATAAATCTTTTATCTAAAAGATAAATTTTAGTATTTTAGTACCTAAAATACTAAAATACTTTTTAGTATTTTAGATAAAAACTTTTGAGTATTTAGGTAGTATATGACCACTTTTCTGTGGAATACCAAGTAGAAATTACTTTGAAAGGAAATTTGTTTGTATAATGGTTTCAAAAATCATTGATTTTTCTTAAGATAATCAGTTTGAATGCCTTAGGAAAGTACTCCTGATTTTAAAGTAATATAAGACAAAGCAAAGCAAGTGATATAGTCACAGGTTCCACCTAAATGACCTTTGAAAATATTGCATGAACCCTTTCTTTAGACCATAAATGCAATAAATAATGTTATGACTATGAATGTGTTGATTATATCCATATTAAAATATGTCTATGATTTAAAGAACCTATACTGTTGGCAGACCTGCTTCTTTATATCAGTGAACTAAAGCCCATAATTGTTAAGTGTGATCTTTTGGAAGATTTTAAAGACTCAGAGGGGTGAAAATTTGTGAGTAAAAGATGAGAGAATCAACATGTTCTGTTGTTGATGAAAACTTTACATAATGGAAGAAAAAGGTTAAGTTAGTTAACAACCATGTAGGATAGTTGGGAAAATTGTAATATACTTGTAACCAAACTTTGAAAACAATTTGCAACATTTGTCCTGCTGAGCAGTTGTTTTGTTTGTTTGTTTTCTGTGTGTCTTTCCCCATTTAATAACTAGTCCAAGAATTTTAGAGCCCATCTCTCACATGTTGGTTCGTATGTCAGGATTCCTAATTGCTATAAAATTAAATACATTTAAGGTCTTTATAAACTCACATGTTATACTATAAAAATAAACCATTTGCAAAGTAAATAATTATAATTTAAATAGTTAGCATTCAATATTGTACCAGTTAGATTATCACCTAAGCTACTGTAATCATGAGACCCAAAACAAAGTATCGGAATGGAATAGAATTATTTTCTCCCATACTAGCCCTGAAGTGAGTGGCCGAACCTGATGGGATAATACTGTTTCATAAGGGCATTTATGGACCCAGGTCTTTTCCATTTTGTTGCTCAGCTGTCATCTAGAGAATGGTCCCCATCTGTATGTGGAATTTAGATCATAATACATAGGAAGTCAAGGGGAGCAGCTTTGTTTTAAGGGAATTTTCATTCCAATCCCATTGAACTTAGTTACATGACCATACCTGGCTGTGTAGAAAACCAGGAAATGTTGTACTTAGTTGAGGAGTCATGCACCTAGCTAAAATTTGGGAGTTGCTATTACTAAAAGGATGAAGAGGAAAATAGCTTTGAAGGAGTTAGTATTCTGCATATTACTCATTCAATCCCCTTCTTATAAAAAATTTGTGATAGCTTACATTATCTCCCTTCTCATTGTATCCTGTACCATTCTCTGATCTTGACTAGGTAGTTAAGATCTTTTGCCATCTATACTGTAGTTGATATTAGCAATAAAAGTATTGTGCAAAATATTTAATTTCACTAATAACAAAGAAGAGCTTCTAAGATGTTCAATGCCAAATTCTTATAATTATTTCTCAGAAGTAAAGGTGAAATCAGAACTCAGGTAAATTAACCCATAGTCTGGACTTCTGTACAATACAGAGTGTAACTGGACTTTTAGATAATTTTCATTTATTGTCTACACAGAGTTACCCAAGGAAGTACATTTTAAAGAAGATTGCTAAAATGTTGTTGCTATTTCTTCAACTTCATTAATTTACCTTATTCATTCTTTCCATGCTAATGAATCTGGGTGGGGAGGCTCTAAGCAGAAATCATGGGCAGAGTCTTATTTACTTTAAATTATGACTTTAATAATAAGTTAGTTCTTTTTCCTGATGATACATCTGCTTTGAGCTAGGAAAATCAAAATGCATAATATTTATGATAAAATTGAATATGTGTCTAAGATGAAGTCAAAGAATGACTTCCTAAAAACATAGAATCAATACTTTATTGTTAAATTCAAGTCTCTTTAGATTTTTAAAAAATTTCTCACTTTAGAAAACTGAACTTCCACTGTGGCTTGTTGGTCACTCATCCACAATTCAGTTTTTTGATAAGACCATCTTGGTTTCTTGTATACCCGCTGGTAGATTTGATGAGGGCCGCAAAGGAACATGTCTTGCATCACTCCCATCCATCAGGAATGCATTAACCTTCGTGCTTTCCCAGAGAAGAATTGTCATGAAGTTGTCCAGAACATTAGAATAGAATGAAAGTGTATAGCAGATCCACAGAGAAAGACTCGATGTTCAACGGAAGTCATGTTATGTTTTTAATTTACACTGTAGAATTACTTATGAGAAAGTATAAAGTACTTCTTGCTGACATTCTAGCTGTAAATAATGCAAGAGTAAACACTTTAATAATTTCAATTAATTCTGAAGTGTAGCTTTAATTTTTCTAATTACAGCTGATATTTCTAACTCTAAGACTTCTGGTGGAAGTTAATGAAATCTTTGCTTACCATTGCAGTTACATTATAGAACTTGCTGTTGAAGTGCAGGATGTTTTAATTAAAAATATTTCCTAAAATAAAATGAGCTGTTTTAACTCCTTAAAAACTTTGAAGTCATGAATTATTTTAAAATGGGTATTAAGTAAATTGAACTGCATTTTTCCATTTCTGTTGATTTGCTATTTCAGTGTTAATAATATGACAGTTTTTCTTCATGGAATCAGATGGTAAATCATTGCATTAGCTCAGTAAATTCATTTGAAGCATGAACCCCTGATAGTCCTCAAAGTGTACTTACATAAAGCTTAGTTTCTTATAAAATCATTTTGGATAGAGAAAATAAAGTAACATTAAATTATTATAGGCTATAAATAAAGTACTTAGCATATATAAACACATATGTATTAACCAATTTCAATGGACAGTCCTGGTACCAAATAATAACACATTTTGGGGAAATAATATTTGGGAAGCCCTTTTTATGATCTTTCTTATCTGTAATTCTGGTAATGAAGCACTTGTTTTAAGGAATTCTTAGTATTTCATTTGATATTTATAGTAACATGAATAACTCAAAAGAATATAATGTATCTTAGGGAAAACTTAATAACAATCACATAAATATAGCTATATAATGTTTTTCACCTTTTTTGGAGCAGCCTTTTTAGAAAACGCCCATACATTTTTCATGTTTGGTTTAATTTATCTGGCAAAAATTACACATATGACTTAAGGCTTGGTCTTTATAATGAGTTAAATATTTCATGGTTTGAACATACTATACTTAATGTTCATGCAATATTGAAATATTTATTAGGATAACCAAATGTTATTCTAATGTTAAATACAGACACTGTGGACAATTATAAGAATTTTAAGTTATAGTTTAGCCAATTCTCATATACTGAAATTAATTGCTCCTAACAAAGCAAATTCCTTTTCTTTAACTTCCATTCTTGACTATCAGCTTATATTCAAATATCTACCAGTTCTTCAACATGTTTACCATTACACCTATTGGAAGCTATAGATAAACTCCACCAATTCTCTACCTAATAAAAATAATTAATATATACATTAAACATCCACAAGACATAATAGTCTATTTCAACATGTTTGGTTTTTTTTCATTGTTTCCTTTTATTTTATACTGCCTTTAGAATAGATATTGGTCATTGTTCATAACCACAAAAATACAATATTATTTAAGAAAACAATTATGTTAGTAATTGATAGCCTATCAGGGTCTAATCTTTTGCCTGTGTATGACAGGGACTCAGTTATTGTGAGTAAATTAATTAGCATATATATACTCACACATATGTGTGTGATATATATTATATATAAACATAACTAAGTACTTTAGGGAAATTTTAATAATGTTTTTCTCTTTATTCAATATAAATTTTGTAACAAAATAAATAATTAATACATTTGATTGCAAAAGAAGCAGATCACTATTTTTAAATACAGTGTTTAATAGTAGCATGAATAAGGAACCTGGGTTTTAGAAATAGTCACACTCAGGTCATTTTTAACTCTACTAATTACTGGATTCTTGATCTTGAACTATTTACTGTGTCAGCAAACTTTAGTTTTCTCATATGTGAAGCAGATCTCTTATTATCTATCTGAATATGTTTTTGTGTCATTGTCAGAAAGCAATCATATGTTTAAATGCACATGTATGCTTGTATGTCTGTAACTGTGACTGTAAAGGGCTAGAAGAAAATTATTTGAAAGGAAAATAGCTTTAACTAAGCTTTTCTTAAAACTATAAATCACGTGGATAAAGGGATAAAGGCAATGACAATATCTGGCCCTTTCACTTTTAGATTATGTAGTCCCTAATTAATACGCACTAGACTAATACTTATGCATTTTTTCTTCTTATTGCATACGATTATTCTATTCTATTCTTAATGTTGAAAGTCATACTTTAATTTTCTTATAAAAATTATTATGTTGTATTTGCTCTTTTTCCATGTAATGTAGTTATAACTTATAGAAAAATATTTTAACAATATACTTTAAGATGGGCTTTGGAAAACAGTTAATGCAGATCACTAACATGTACATAATTTTAGTTTGTTATGGAAATGCATAATGCCATCCATTAATCAAATACAAAAGCTCTTGGAGCTATTAAATGATGTGAGCAAACTGTATTTTAAGGTGTAGATATTACTTTGAACTACTCAGCATAATGAGCCAAGAAACAAAATCCAGTTGCCTACATAAGATCAACTGACTTCGTGAGCCAACTGAGAAGAAACACGTCTTTCTGAATGGCCTGAGTTATGTTTGCCTTGCTTCAGAAATTTTGAAGACAAGAGGGCTTATGGAATTGTCACTGATTTTTCCAACTTATTTGAAAGTAATTATTGGTTATTTGAGGGAAAATTCATGTGAAGCTATTTAATTAGTCATAAATTGCCTCATTATCTTTTATAGTTCATCTCTGTTTTTATTTTTAATTTACTTTTCACCATTAGTTTTATTTAATTAGCAATTAACTTAAAAAATTTCTTTAAAGCAGCTGCCTAGATAATTAATACAGTTCTAGGGATTTCTGTAGATACAATAATATGTTAATGGATACTTGGATTTGACCTATGCTCCTTTTTTTTTAAACTCTGAAAATGTAACCTGAGTTAGACAAGAACCACACAATATAAGCAAATTAGTTATTTTAAATTCTGAGGTTAACATATGGTCTAATTATCTACTATAAAAATTACCATTTGAATAATCAAGTCAACCTGTCATTGAGCTTTTGGAGGGGGTACTCTTCTGAGTGTTGTTTTTTTTCACTTCTTGACAACCTGAAAGTAAAATTCACATCACTTCTACCTCTTTAAAGTGCAAATTATTCCATAAAGAAGTAGCATTTTTCATTTAACTATATACTGACAAGGACAGTCTCAGAAATTTGTATCGAGACGTCAGTGTAAGGATACCAAATATTTTATCCTCAAATGCCCTTACCACACTCCTTTGAACTCCTGGACATCTTTTGGTACCTCATTAGACAGAATAATTGTGGCAAGGGTGTAACCTTGTACCTCTGACGCAGTCCCTTATTGGATGAATGGTGTGAATCTCATTGGATGGATGGTGTGAATGACTAAGTGGGTCAGTCTCAGAAGACTGCAAGCCATTTGTTCTCATTAGGCTGCCAGACATAAAATCCAGCAACATACCAGGTTGTTTGAGAAATGCAGCAATTTATTGGAGGCATTTTTATACCTGCCTCTCTTAAAGCAATCAGCAGTTCAAAGAACATAAATTAACTGAAAATTCAGTATAAACACCGTCACTTTATTTTTGCTATATTAAGCTCCTTGCTTGCATTTGGACTGATTTGATATTAATCAGTGATCGTAATTTTATAGGTGCTTTACCTTCTTGAGTTTAGTTAAATGAAGATTGAAATAAAAAAGGCATTTCTGGTGTTACTAGTAAAGACCATAAAAGCAGTCCCCAGACATGTGCAATATAATTTCTACTTTATGCATTTTTAAGAGAAACAGGGAACCCAAACTCTCTCAAAACTAGAGGGAAACTGTCTTTTGTAATTACTAGTAAAGGAAATTATACAATCTGCTTGTTTAGGCTTATTCCACACAATGGATGACAACTAATATAAGTGATTCAAAATAAGTAGGAAAGATAGAAGCACAACTCAAAGAGGAGTTTAACATTTCTTTTTAGGAAGAAAGGGAAAATCTAAGTATTCCCTGTTTTAATGATAGTAATTGCTATGTGCTGAATATATGTTTTTGAAAACAAAGAAGGCCATCATAATTATGAGAAAGAAATTACTTAAATAGAAAAAGGTACCTTCCTGGGGTAGAAGAAAGTTTTTAAAATGGTAAATTTTCTATATTCTGTCTCTAAAAATAAGAAAAATAAATATTTGTCAAGGTTACAAATAGCCTTAGATTTTTTTATACAAATGCATATCTTGCTTTAACCTTCCCTTCATTTGAAAAATAGTTTATTAAAAGCTCTTTGGCTCAAGTTCTAAAATGTAGTCTGCTGAAATCCTTAGAAGAATTCCCAATTCTATCTGTATTTATATGAAGTGTGTCATATATATTGAGACAGGACTATTCATGATGGATCCTTAGAGACATACAGACATATTTGGGACAAGAACACAGTTCTGAAGGAACCTGGTGACCTCCAAATCCGTGTGTGTTTGTGTGTGTGTGTGTGTGTAAAACTTCATGGTCTAGGCTTAACTAGTCTATAAGTATAAAATGAGGTCATATTTGCAAAAATATCCAATTAAGAATGACTGTGAGCTCCCATGTTTTTAACTGCAGGAATTTTGGGCCTTAGATAATGTCCATTTTAATGTTTTATTTATTTCTTCATGAGCAATCATTCCGACATGTGCTCTAGAACTTTATTACTGAAATTCTGGTCTGTGGACCTGAAGCATGTTTATCACCTGGGAACTTGTTTGAAGTCTTGGGTCCCGGCCTGGACCTTTTGTAGATAGAGGCAGTTCCTATTACGATTTGAGAAGCACTGCTTTAGAATTCAACTCTGTGTCTTTCTGATTTGGTTTACTTGTCAAAGTGCCATGCCACTTTATATACTGCCAGAGGACAGAATGAGTCACTGCTTGGCCATGTATAATAGAAGTGGCTGTTATCTGTAGCTGGGGTTACAACTCAGTCCTTATGACATGCTTATAATGTTCCATTCCTTTATATTTTCTCACAACCATGCTGTAATTTTATTTTTTTCTGAAGTTTTTGGGATAAAGACATTTAGTAAACCTAAAGTATAACTTAGAGTTGTCTGCCCAATTTAATTTCTTTTAGCCCACAGGCTCAGACTTGGCACCAGGGTCCTTGTAGGATACCTCCTCACTTAACTCTGAGCCCTTTGCCATAAAATGCCCTTCCACAAATACTGGACTTTTGTTTTTGAGGAGTTGAGACACAACTCGTAGGAAGTTTTGGAAGAAGAAGATTGTAACTCACTTCAGTGTAATACTTATTAGGATTCTCATTGGTTGATCTAGGTTAGCTATTATATTAATGATCTTATATAAAAGCTCTGAAACAAATTATTCTCAAACTTAGTAGCTTAAAATAACTAATATTCATATCTAGGTGTTTCTGGAGTCAGGAATTTAGGAGTGGATCAATAGGGTGGTTCTTCCTCAGTCTCCTTAAAGGTCACAATGTCAGGGGTGGAGGTAGGGGGCATGTGGGCACCTTGGACCTGAGTCTAAGCTGAGACTTCATTTCTTTGCCATGTGAATTTACTATGGCTATTTATGACTGGCAGGAGAGAGAGGGTGAGGGAGGTAGAGATCAATGGAAAAAACACCATGCTGCCTTTTGTGACCTAGTTTCCCAGCCTCACCATCACTTCCACCTGATTGTGTTCAGTAGAAATGAGTCACAGGAGTTTGGAGTCACTGGGACTGTCTTAGAGACTCCCTTCCACAGTCTTTTCCTCAGCTTGATTGGTAAGTGGTCTTCTTTCAAGACATGACCTTGTTCTCTGCTTCCAGCTAGGCAATGTCACCATATTGCACAGTAAATTAGACTAGACATACATTAAGATTAACAGTGGGTCTTCTTTGCATTGTTTTAAATAACCTTCCACATTGGATGACAGCTCTTCTGAAATCCTTTCTGAAGCTTTTCAGTCTCAGCTCCTCATTTCTTGCAAACAACTCACAAAGCAAAACAAGACAAAATGAGAGATCCACAAGATCCTTTCACTTTCAGGAAAGCACTCAATAATGTAAGCATGGATGGTGCCATTTACATACACATAAAATAAGTGAATATTTCTTACCTCAAAGCTGTTGTCCACTCACAATACCACCCCCATACACATGCAGGCTCACATGCATGCAGGGGATTTGCATCATATATCAGGTATTCAGTTTTCAATAGAAAATATCCACATCAAGGCTAACAGTGTCAATGTGATTCTCCACTGAAGTATTGGGTGGGTTGCTGGTTTACGTTTATGAAAGTAAATGGATTTTGAATGGGTTGCTTAGACAACGAAAGAGACTGCTTCAAAAATGAATTTGATAGAAAATGGATAGACGTATACTAGCATCATCACACAACAGAGTACTATACAGTGATATGAAAGAATGCAGATTTATTCATAAATACGAATGTCAGAATATTGTATGTTTATTGTGTGCTTATACAAAATTATATATATATATATATATATATATATAAAATATGTTTTCATTCATCTGAAATTCTAAAACAGACCATACTAATTCATAGTGTTAGAAATCAGGCCAATGATGGCCTTAGAGAGGTGAAGATATAGAAGAGTGACTACAAAGGGGCATTTAATAATTTTAGGATAATACAAATTTCTATATCTTGGAATAGTAATTACATAAATATACTTATATGACAAATTAACATATTAACTTAACATGGTGCATTTTAACTAATTTTACATAAGTTATACCTCAATAAAATGGATTTTAAAAATATAAAAAGAAAATGAATTTGCTAGTTGCCATGGTGTGGACAAACGTATCTGCAATAATTGTGTGACATTTTCCAATTTCTACCTACTGTTAATAAATAATGTGAACTGAGTTTCAACCTGAGTATCTTGATTGATATAACTTTTCTTAAGGCATTAAATTAGAATCTTATGGATTATTGCCTTTATTAGTTGAATGCATCTCAGAAGTTTGATTTTGAAAGTATGACATTGTAGATTACTGCTTTTGTTACTGTTGACACAGTTGTCGAACTTGGATGATAAGACTTGTTTTATTTGTTCTTGTACTTCTTTTCATGAGTTTCTATGGCCCTCCTTATCCACTGATTACAAATGGCTTCACATTAATAGTGATAACAAATTTCACATTTATTAAATTTTCTAGTTTGTACATATACTTAGGAAAGTGATTCCAAGTATTTTGGTGAGTCCCAGGCAGATATCTCGTATGTGCTCAAATCCACACTCAATCAGAGGACAGATGAGCTATCCCTTGGCTTCTGCAGTGCTTTCCCCTCTTCTTCATTCGAAGCCTTGTCCTGTGTGATACCATGCCCACCTGACACCTTATGGCTGCCACTGGATTCATGAGGTTCTCTTGTCTCCTGTCAGGAATTTGCTGGGCTCAGAGTTTCTATTCTGTCTTCTAGCTGTAACCCTGGAGAGGCCTCTAGCTGTTTCCATGGCAATTCATCAGTAAGCTAGACAAGAATGTGTTCTCCTTGTCCCCTCTTTAAATGTCTGTCATACTTTACTATAGGATTGCTGCTTATGCTCTAATGCTTCAGTCTATTTATTGAAGGAGTTCCCTACAAGCTGCCTCATAACTCTTGTTTTGTTCCATGGGACTCACATGTGAAACTGAACTCTAGGTAATTTCAAAGTCTCGTACTACACTTCACTGATAATGTCCTTTCTTCTCCTGTGACTAAATCTTTTTTATTTGGTCAAGTTTAACAGGTTGGCTTCCCTCTTCTCTTGGGCTATGTTCCATTTCTAGGATATTCTCAGTCTCTCTTGATAACAAAATTCCTCCTGGTCCATTTGGCTTCTTTACTAGGCCCACACAGACATTTCTGATGTCCCAGTTTAGTTTCATGAGAGGATTTCTACTCTGTTTTCTGACACTCAATTACATATGATTCCAACTTTCCATAGAGTTAAAGTCTTGAGTCCTGATAACATTCTATGCATTAGAAAAACCTAAGAGATTTTTTTTTTGTATCCAGGCCTATTAAGTCATTGAGAAAATCTTTACTCAGTTACTCCATCTACAAAATGAGAGTGTTCTACTTCATTAATTCCTCAGTAAGATCTCCTCCCTTCATAAGGCTTATTATATTTCAGAGGGGAAATAGATAATATAAAATTTAAATATATATATTAAATGTTATTATCAAATACTGAGAAGAAAAAATAAAGCACTGAAGAATTGTAGGCAGTAGTGGCGTAGTGTGTAAAATATAAATAGGAGCTAGAGAGGCTTTCACTGAAAGAAGGCATTTAGGTAAGTCTATGGAATAGTCATGTTCAGGTGTCTTCTAGATTCTTATTTAGAAGGTATTAAAGCTGCTAATTTGTCATGTTGAAATATACCTAGTAATTCTTTCTTTAGTAGAACATTTTAGTAATGAGCAGTGTTTCTACATTCAGTGTGTGCGTCTTAATTTTGAATACTGCCTTTCAAGTCTAACTCTGGTGCTCTTCTACCCTCGACAGCATCAGTACCACAATATGAGTTCTAATTCTGTGGCTGTGCATTTATCCAGGAAAATGAGATGAAAACTCTATTTTGGTTTTGATTGTTTAATCCTGTGTTTGTTTGTACACGAAGCCACAATGGCATCTTCATGGTCCCATATAGGCATAGGTACTAAATAACACTGGTGAGAACACCTTCAAGTGGAGAATGCCCACTTCTGAAATTCTTATTTTGTCACGAGCACCATGTTAATCACTTTCTTTATGTTGCATTCACAATATAACAGACCTGGAGTTAGACAGATTTTGATTCGAATCTTGGCTCCTAAATTTAATGGCTGACCAGGTGTTGATACCACTTAATTATGTGTTGTTGTTGAGCACATTTTGAGTTGGGCATTATGTAATGTACTGAAGATAAAAGGGTTCCTTACCAAGGCACTATGGAGCAATTAATATGTGTATTCCCTTAGATGAGTTATCTCATTATCTTTCTAAAACACATTTTACAAAGGACTTCATAACTTACAAAGCGTTATCTCCACTGACCTACTAAATACTTGGCCCAATGGGTATTGGATTTATCTTCTGTGGGGATAAAGCTTGTGTATAAGCTGTATTTCCTTCTACTGAACTAAGAATCTGACAATTTTTGTCAGCAAGATCTGTTTTTGTTCAATTTTTGGTTTTATCCCC